>CAJFCP010000075.1:1715924-1890953 GCA_904066005.1 Synergus itoensis | reverse complement strand
CAATGTCGAATAAACGACAAGTTCATTTTACCTGTTGGCCAAACAAATTGCTCCAATTTCTAACAATGCTATGATCGCCAAGAGAAACAAAAGACGAACGATCTCGATTCTAATTACGCTCGATCGTTATCATGATTTTTTTCATCCGAATTACTGATTGGTCACTATTTTCGTGAAAGGCGCATTACTACCGATAAGAAAACCTGAATTAAATCGAAATGATTCGGTAAAATACTTAACGACAATCGCGACCCGTCCTCTCACCCCTGCAGCGAGAAGTGAACTGGTTAACACAAACAATGAACCACTGCTACCAGGTTAACAAAATAAAAGTCAGGAAATCACCAAAATTTCCTCTGTTCCTACAACAAAATTTAGGTACAATACATGGAGTAATAGTAAGGAGACGAAACGCCAATGCAAACGCGAATCAAAAGTGATGCCAAGTTTTTCAGACATAGTAAGGGGGGAGGATGTACGCTAAATGTAAAAGGTGGTCGTTCTGTTTTTAGTGGAATATCTGCGAGAGCTGTATGTGTTGAGTTTTTGGCGCTAAGTTTGAATTATGACAAAGTTTAGAATATCAAATATTATATATTATATCAATATGATATAATATAATATTTATATAATATATAATATTTGATATTATTTAATTAATAAATAATATTGATATAATATATAATATTTGAATTAAGTAACTAGTAGCTATATAAAATTTATAATTACTAACAGGGCCGGTCTTAGCTTCTGTGGCGCCCCTGTGCGAAATTTTGATATAAAAATAGAAGTATTATAGAAATAGAAGTATTATAAAACTATACAAAATCGTGTTAAAAATCGAGGCGCCCCTGTGCGGCGCACAATTTCGCCCGGGGGGGGCGAAAGACCCCCCAAGAGCGGCCCTGACTGTACATATAGATAGGCTCATATGTCAAACTTATCGCGCACATTACTTCGTGTAATATTTCACGCGTATGGAGAATATCGAATGTTCCTATAATGTACTTATTAAAATTCTTGTATTCGATCAACGTTTTCTGTATTTTATGTGTGTGTGTGTTTTTTTTTTCTTGTTTTACGAAGTATCTTGATCTAACCGCTGCGGAGTATTGGAAGAATTATAATATGTATAATTCTGTCTTAGAGAGAGGAGGAGCTGGGTTTTAAGTAGTGTTTCAAGAAAAGGTAAACATCGTGGGACAAAACTAAAAGTCTCACGATTTTCAGCTTCATTAATATCCTAAAAGGCATATTTACGATGGGGACACACAAAAATTGACTGTCACACTTTTAGTGTGGTATATACTCAGATTTTGTAAGGAAATGATAAATATGTACTTGAGACACTTACAATTCGAGTGAGAACTTCGAGCAAGCAACCAATCGTCCGTCCCCCACTAAGAATCGGACGACTGCGCCGAAGACCAGAAAAAGATTAACTACACTCACCTAAAAACATAAAATCGGGCGATTAATTGTAAACAATGTAAAATTGTAAATAATACACATCACAATAAGTTAAGGTACACATCGTGTTAAGGTAGTTTAGGAGTTTTATAATTTATTTGTATCGAGATTTATGCAATTTCGAGGACAAAATATTCCATTATTAAAACTGTGCATAATTCGAAAAATGTCAGTACTTCATTGTCGAATCGCTGGAATTGGATATTTAATTTAGTGATGACCCCGACGTGATCGTAATAAAATTTTTGTGGGAAGACAAAATTCTTGATTCCCTCGTTTCTCTTTCTTCTTTGTCAGCGTTTCTTTTACTTTCCTCTCTCTTTCTCTCTCTAATCGTAACAAGCCCAAGAAGGCGAGAGCTATTAAGCATTAAAATATGGAGGGGACTTGCCGCCACACACATGCTGCGCCAAGGCGTCTGTAACGTCTTTTAATCACGAAATGAGCCGCCTCTCTTCAAACGCCGAGGGCTTGTTCTCTTTGGGCGAATTAAGTAAATCAATAAATAACGAGTATCGCTCGAATACACCTGCGTCGCGACCAAGCAGCATCTCCCCAGACCGGAAGGGTCTCCTCTCGTGTTTTATGGCATGCTTAAAGCTTTTCCGCTAAAACTTAACGCACCTCGTCCTTTTTGCTTTTTCGTATTCTGAGTTCAAGGATTTTCAACTCGGCTGCTGTAATTAGTTTTATTAAAAGCCTCTTTGAAGCGAGTGCCCGGAAGAATCAGTTTTGCGATGCATTATAAGAATTTACTTTGTTGGAAACTTTAACCACGGTTTGTAACTTTGCAAGTATAGTTAATATTTTTCAGTCCGGAAAATTTGTTAAAAGAGGTGTTGGTTTAATTTAGAATCAATCTCTTAAGTTCTTCCCATTTTAAAAGATTTTATTTTTTTAAACTACTTCCCCCGCGGTTTTTAAACCTCCTTTTCCAATTTTTCGATTTTTCCAAACCTTTTTCCAATCCTTTTTAATACTTTAATTACTTTCCAACCCCTATTTTGAACCTTCTTTTCCAAGTCCCTTTTCCAACCCAATTTTCGAATCTTGCCAGAATAAAAAATAAGAATCAATTTTCAAAATTCAATTTGCTCATAAATATCAAAGTATCATGTGGATCGTGAGCAGAAAACGCTGGCCCACAAATCTAGGGCTTTTACGTTTAGACTCGAACTAAAGTAAAAATTTTGGCCTGAATTAGTGTACAAAAAAACTGTAAGAACATTATAACTACCACTAGAGAGATTTTTTTCTATTTCAAAAAACCTAATGTTCAAAGCGCGTTCAATTTCCCAATGAAAATTCGAACAAACGATTGCACACCTCGAATAATCATATTTTAAATGGCAAAATTGACAGGAGCCGTGAATTTATGAAAGGTGAAAAGCGAAAAATAACAAAACATAATCGACCATTTTTCATGTTTTCCTTTCTTGTAAACTTCTTCTTTTGCTTATGAACGAAAAGTATCGGAAACCTAAAGCGCCGGTGGATCAATTATTCACTTTTTTCCTATCAGCGCTCTAGAGTCAGCAGCTGAAATTGGCAGAACTTTATAAAGGTTTCCCGGCGGACAAAACGCGACGAAGGTGGTCGTGAAGAGGAATTCAGTGTACGATTTCTCGACATTCCCGATAAGCCACACGATTCGGCGGCACTCCAGCAGCTCTTTTACTCGGTCGGCTCGTTGGACGAGATAAGGCGGCTAAAAAAACAAACTTAGTTGAAAGCCATTTGTATCGGTTAGCAGCACCTGCGGCTCAAAGCAAAAGGCACAGCAAGAAAGTATAGGTGCATAGTAGACTCGATAGTCGATAGTAGGTTAAACGTATACGGAGAAGGTCGTTTCAGACACGTATTTTTACGTACTACGTGCAGCAATGTGTCTTGATCTATGTCTTAATTCGCTGAGTGCTCGAGATCGAGGTCTCCGAATCAATTCCACCTGCCTTCATAATTTGCGAACAATTCAATCGTACTTTGAGCGGCTGTCGTTCCAGTCTTTTGAAATTCGAATTTCTGCTTGAGAAATCTGAGAAATCTGAGAAACCGTTTCAGACTTTTCAATTTAAAGCGATCCAAAGTTGAAAGTATTTGCAATTTTTCGGAATTCTTTTGAAATTCCTTAAAATACCTTTCAATTTTGAAAAGTTTTGGGAAAATTCCAAAAAAATTTACGTAATTTCTTAAAATCTTAGAAATCCATTTGACTCCCTTCAAATTCCAATAAATTTAAAGTTAACAGTTTAAAGTTTAAAGTTAAAGTTCCTCAAAATTCCTTTTGAAACACCTTCCAATTCCTAAAAAGTTCACCAAATTCCATACAATTTCTTGAAATCTTAGAAATTCCTTCAAATTAAAAAAAAAAATATTTTAAAATCTCTCTAAAGTCCAAGAAATTTTTTGAAAACCCTGCAAATTCCGGAAGATCCAATGAAATTTCTTTTAATCTCTTAAAACTCCTGAAAATCTTATGCAATCTTTTGAAATTCCTCAAAATCCGATATATTATTTAATATCCTTTAACTTTCCTTAAAATTCCTAGAAATTCCATAAAATTTCTTGAACACTATTTGAATAAGTGAAAATTCACTGATATTTCAATCATATTTCATTAATTAACGCAAAAAAAAAACCACTGGAATTTTCAGCGTCTGTTACAGAAAATTCCAGTAGTTTTGACTGGGTAAATCAGTGAAATATGACTGAAATTTCAGTGAATAATCCCTCATAATAAATGATATGTCACTCATTGAAATAGCCATAAGAATATTACTGATTTTCAGTGCCTCTTTAGAGAGATATGTTAAAAATATGTTTATTGTTCAAGAAATGCTTAAAAATAGAGATATGAAATCTTAGCTACGATTTAGAGTGACTTTCCTCAACGAAAAAAGATGCAAATGAGTGCATAATTAAAACCCACGTGACCGAGAGAAGTTATCGTCTCCGCATTATTATTCGCGCATGAAGGCATGACACGTATGCGATTTTACTTACGCATGGGTAATGCAGCGTTTTCTCGCTGTTTTAGCCGCGCGATATATGGATACTTTTTTGCCATCGATGGGACTATATTATAGCAGAAACAGCAAGAAAACATAGTGGCATGTCAACCGGTGAAAATTTATTACTGACCGAAGGCAGTACATACGTACTTGTAAGCAACAACTCCCGGCGCCCGTGGGGTATGAGCGAGGCGACCGAGTTACTGAATAATGGATCCTGCGGCAATATTTTTTTTCCATGTAGGAGTGAATTGGCTCTTATTCAAAGATCCTGAGAAATAAGCAATTAAGAGACGACTTTAAAAGGATACACGACAGAAGTCAGATGGACCAAGTCGCTCGGAGCCATGAAAGGCAGCACGAGTTTTTCTCACTGCGTTAATGGTCGCGATGAGGTCATCTGCCAAATAGACAACTAGATTTCAGATTGTCTTATCATATTTTACGACTTCTTGACACATTTTCATTAGCATCGTGAGCAGTTCTTCAAGGGGTGAATTCGCTCAATTTTATAAAAAGCATTAATACAATTTCTTATCGCTAAGAGGAATGTGCTAATGTTGTTGTTTAGTTTTATATGAGGAGAGAGATTCTTTTATTTTATTGTACCACGAATGCTTTCCAGTTTTTTTTACGTAAAGGTTTTTAAATAAGCCTTTCAATAAATTGCCTAATTTTAAAATGAGGATGTCCTAAACTGATAAGAAATAATATGAAGTTAAACGAATATCTGATGGTTCCTCGTCACTTTAATGACATCATTTTTAAAGATTTTGCGAGCACTTTTTAGACTAGATGTATATACAGATAAATAAGCACATAAAATTGATTAATCTCGAACAGAGAAATAATCATCGTAACTTAATCGGTTCGACATTACGAGTGTCAGAAAAAAGGTGACAAACTCGAGCGGAGTTTAAGATCGATTGAGTTGCTTGATTTGAAATGAAAGTAATTGCAGGTCGTAATTCCCCTGGCTTAATGTCGCTTTACGAGCATGAATTGCAGTTAAATGAAAAATTGAAGTAGTACATTTGTTTTTGTACATAAAAAAATAGTACAAATAAAAAAATAAGTCCTATTTATTTATGTTTACTCTTTTAAAACTCTTTTTAATTAAAAAAGAATACTGTGTTAAGTGAGTGGAAACAAAAACCTCAGTGCAGACAGAATAAATGAATGAATCTATCTTATTTTATTATTAATTAATTAATTAATAATAATATAATATTAATATTGCGAATAGATTTCTGCAATTATTGGGACGTCTTATGTCATGTGTGAAAAAAGAGATTTTCGCTGATTGGTCTCATTTTAATTAACCGACTGAGCAAAAAACATAGACTGAAACTCATATTATGCTCGTTCATATACAAGAGGAATTCGTGAAAGGTGTATGTTGCTTATGGCGCCGATGAAATGGAAGGAGTGAGATTTATTAGCTCGTTTAGTTCTCATCGAAGATCGCGTAAGAAATTAGCCACGAGTAAGAAAACGTCGCTCGCTCTTTTATATATACCGTTAGCACCTTTCCTGCAACCCTATGTTGTTTCATGGTACAACGACTTCTTCGTTTCTGTGACATATAGTAAGCCCGCATCCTCGGCGAAAAACATTAAGTAGGTGCCAGTAGTTACACGCCGTTAATGAGTGCACCTGTTTGTGTCATTAATTGTATAAAAAAACGCCTCGAGTTCAAAATTCAAACGTTTATTTCTTGTTATTAACGACTCACGATAATATGTATTAACGATAAGAGATTTCAAGCGACCTTTAGGAATTTCAAAAGATGTCAAGATATTGTAAGGAATTTCAAGGAATTTTAATCGATTTCCAGATATTTCAGATCTACAAATTTACAGAAGATTTAAAGGATTTTAAAGAGTGAATATTAAAAATTGTAAGACATCAGTCTTAATTTCTCGCCTTTTGTGGAAATTGGTTCGTCGATAGTGGCGATTGTTTTGGTTGTGTGAGATTTTTTAAATGTGTGTGTACACCGGTTTTGTGCAGACGTCATTTCAAGAGATTCAGAGGGTTTGGATCGCGATGCTGATGAGATAAATCAATTGTCACGCGAACCGACTTAATCCAATCGAGGCTCGACGCCGACTCTGAACGCGTCGACCTTTAGCGGTGTCTCCACGTCTCGCTCGACTCGACGTGTCATCAAAAAGTGCGAAAGCTTAATTGGGAGAATTGGACCTTTCGCTCGGTTGCCCGCAATCAGATAATCTCGTACAGCTCAGCTGGGATTCTCTCAAACGAAACGAGATGGACGGACTAACTTCCAATCGTTATAACGACGTTCAAGAATTCCTCGATTTGATCACTTTTTATTGGCCGAGTTTGCATGATCTTCAATCCAAACTATTTTAAAATGGATCAGATTAAATTCTTCGTTTATCTAAGAATGAATTGATTATATCGTGCTGAAGCTAGTCAGAAAAACGTATTTTTTAAAAAGAGAATAAACAAGTTCCTTTGGAAATGTTTATCTTCACTTATATTTTTTAATAAATTATTTTCCATTCCATTTTCTAATCTCTTCTTCGAAACCCTGTTTTCAATCCCTATTTGAAACCTATTCCAAAAACCTTTTTTCACCCTCTTTTACAACATTTAAGGGTGATTAATCCAAGTTTTGTTTAATTGGAATATTTCTTAAGTATAACAACGAAGAAATCCAAGTTTTTGATGAGAACCTAGATTCAACAGCCTTAAAAGGTAAAAATTGACTGAATTTGTGAATTTACAAAAAAGCAAATAACGAAATATTAGATAATCGACCCTCAGCGGATTTCAAAATTAAATACGCTTAAAATATGTCAACATTAGTAATTCAAAAGTTCTTTCGAGAGGAAAGTGAATAAAACTGAGGTGCGAGGAAAAGGGAGTCGAATTTCAGTGATCAATCACAAATCATGAAGAACATGGATAATAATTTACTGACTAGTTTGCTCGTTCCTGGAGTCGTTGGTAGTTCGCTACAGAAGATTTAATAAAAAGAGTATTACTGGTATAGAAGAAATCGTCGTTCTCGAGCCACTTGACGCGAGATTCATCGAGCTTTCTGCTCGAAAGGCGAGTAGAACCTGGAGAACGACTGCAGCACCAGGATATGTGGTTGCTAACGATTCTTTGCGTTTTTGTCAGGAGCAAGCGACTGTCCGCGCGATGTTTCACTCAGCGCCACTTACAGACTTCGTTCTTGAAGGAACGAAAAACTGGAACGTTTCATGCTCGACGTTTAACACGAGCATCGCCTTTTATAATAACACCAACTTTTACCAAACTCCAACCATACCTAACATGCAATTTTCTACCTAGACCTTCAAGAATGTCCTATCCTTAAAATCTAGACCTAAAAAAAATTCGCTTTGGTTTAGAAAATCAGACAAAAATATATTCAACTGAATTGTTATGTATTCAAATAGGAACAAAAGGAGCTGTTTGATTTCATCAAACAAATCTTCGAACTCAAAATATAATATGAAGGAAAAAACTAACATCGACTATACGAAAATTAATTGTGTCCTTGAAACTAAAAATTCCAAAAAGGGTCGTCATTTACCTGAAAGACGAACTCAATTTCTAAGCAAATCGCTAAGTTCAGAATTGCATCAGGAAGTTTCGTTGGTTATACAAATAATATCACTTTTCTTTAGATAAGAAATTATAAATCAAATAATACTGAAGAAATTCCCATTCTCGAAATTAAAGTTTTGTCAGTCTTCTATATAAGATTAATAACTAAATATCAGATTTGCTTATAAATTACTTCTTATAAATCAATTTTTGTGAGCTACTCTTCTTATAACTTTAAGAATCATTTTCCTCACTTTGGCTGCTTTGATGGTTTCCTTCGCTTTCTCACGAGTAAATCCATCTAAACAAATTTCATTCACAGTCCAAATTTGATCTCCAGTTTGCAGTTTCCCATCTTCTGCAGCTTGACCTCCATACTCAATATTTTTCACGAAAATTCCCATATTTCCTCTACTACAATCTGAGCCGCCAGCGATGCTAAATCCAAGTTTCTTCGAAGCAGCTTTTTCGAATTCGATAGTCAACAAATCATCACTAATATTTTTTTTAATCTTAAGTGACAGGTCCGAACTGTTTTTTCGTACAAAGAATTTCTTCATTCCGGTTAATTTCTCGCTTTGATCTTCTTCAGACTCGCCAAGTATTTTATACTTTTTTTTAATTACACCGACAACTTGACAAGACCTTTTTTTGGGATTAAGAGGCTCTTCAGATCTATCACCCATTTTCGAATCTTCAACTTCTATAACATCTTCATTGATATCCTTTCTAGGATTTTGCAATCCCCAAACTTCAGATTCGCTTTTCGTTCTCGTGACGACATATTCCGGCCAGCTCTCATCCAAATCTCCACAAAAAGCGAATTTTGGATTCCTCGTTACGATAATTTCCACGTCACCGAAGCAACTTCTCAGAGCATTTCGGGCCTCGATTTCCGGTGTCCCTCGAATTCTTCTTCCACATACCTTGACAATTTCGTCTCCGACCCAAAATTGCTTCGATTTGGCTGCATCTCCATCAGGATCCATTTTCGAGATGAAATAACATGGCCTGACTGCCTCTTTTTTCTCCAAAAAGATTCCCAAGTTTCCTTGAACCTTCAGGTTAAGTTTCATGAGTTTCGATACTTTTGGAGGTGAATCCACAACTATTCGTCTTCGAATTTTCTCCATTGGGTGAAGATTTCCCGCAATTTCAAGTTCGGATCGAGATCGTTTTGGAGAGTAGTATTGAATCGGATCTACTTCCATAGCGAGGGAAATCTTCAAAGCAGGTGGAGAGTCGGCCGAAGGCGAAGCTTCATCTTTCAAAAGATTGATCAGACTGAGGTTTCTCCAATTTTTGTAAAACCTTGGAGTGATGTCGTTCACTTTTGGTTGCCGCGTTTTCGATATTCGAGTTGGAACTGTTCGCTCTGGTATCGAATTTTTAAGTGGCGTCTGGCTATCAGGATTTGTTTTCGTTTCCATAATTTTTGACTCGTCCAATATCTTTACCTCAGGAAAAAATGTCGATTGGGAATGGAATTTGAATTCCACAGAGCTATCAACGTCGGAGGAATGACTTTTGAACAAAAAAGATGGCACTTCGTTATCAATGGCATCATCGCAGGCAATGGTATCTTCATCATAAAAAGTATTTGATGACACTGACGACTCAACCTTTTTGGAAGAGGGAATAGCTGGTGACAAATCGACTCCTTGATAGGATTCAGAAGTTAGGCAGAAATTGTTTAGTGAGTCCTCCAAACCGGTTGCAAAAAGAGATTTTGGTCGTTTATATCTGAAGGAAGAGAACGGAATAACTAAAAAATTTGTATCCTTTCCGAAAGACTCGCGCAACTTTAAGATAATTTCTCTCATTCTTTCCTCTTCAAAAAACGTTTTTCAGACTAGGTTCACATTATTAAAATAATTTTCAGCTCTAAATGTTCGCAGGTATTTTGCTTTTTTCCTATAAAACTCTTTTATAAATACGCAATTATGCATGTCGAAAAAAATTGGTGAGAAACGATCAAAGCACGAGTCTTCCTCTTTTTTTAAGGATTTTGGATCCAAGTTATAGCTTCAAAATTCAATTTCTTCGTTTTAATTAAGTAATATTGAAATTATAAATTATTTCGCTCTGCAGCAGTACTCACTTTTTAAATAGAATTGTGGGTAAAGAGCGAAAAAATGCCTAGTGTTAATATTTTTTTCGTAAAATGAAGAAATTGAATTTTGAAGTTAGAATTCGAATTCTTTGTTCCATGCAAAAAGTATTAAAACTAAATATTTTTTCGCTCTATAGCCACCCTTCTAGTTTGAAAAACATTACGTCTAGAGAGCGAAAATATATCTAATTATAATATTTGTTGATTAAAATGAAGAGATAGATCGTATCGTAAAGATTATTTAATCCATTTCAACCCAATAAAATGTAAATTAGATCATTAAATAAAACGTAAATTCATTTACCTGTCATCTTCGTTGCTACATTTCTCGTTTTGAGATCCAGTTTCCTCGATTATGCTGTCCTGTGATTCCAGAGAAATCGGCGTAAGCGATAATAATTCCGGACTTCCAACACTCTTCCTCCGGTTACGTTTATAGAACAGAGGCATTTTCCTGCAAATCCAAATGATATAAGAAAAAGTATTACTTTACTGTTGGATATTTATTTAATTTATAGTGATCAAAATACCGACTCTATTAATAACTTAAATTTGGAATAATAAACATATTAATGGTGGCCGCTATAATTATTTTTAAATCTGTTGAAATTTTTTTAAATTCCTGAAAATCCCTTAAGATTCCTTGAACTCTCTTGAATTCACTATCTTATAGAAAATCCCTGATTTTTACAACTTATAAATCCTGGAAACCTATTCAGACGATAAAAGAAAAAGCAGAAATAAAATCTAAGATTTGGGAAAATCATCTAATTGGTCATGGGGATTAAAATGAGATGGATCGTGGTATTGAGAGCAAGTTCGATTTCTAAATCGTGTCGAATTGCACCCTATTTTAAGGGTAAATTCAGAGGATTAGATTGTCTACATTCTACAGCTGACTCATCTCCATCAGATGCGCGGTTAATGCGGGGGTGTATCGGCATTGGCCTATGTGTTATCACGTTCTAGCATCATTCCCTCTCGTCTTTACTTCTACCCTTACGCAGCCTCAGTTTCACCCTAACCACCCTGGATATGTAACATATTTGTATCGGTTCACTTGATCACCCCAATCGACAAGGGCTGCGTTTATTCGTTTGTGAAATTAGTGCTGGTTTTGTCATGTTTAGGCGATAGGGTTCCTCACCCAGTGCCCACAGCTGGGACTTTTTATAACGCCGATCCAGCATTCGTACTTGACCACTTTCTGATCTGAGAGGTAATCATTTTTCCGTGGAAATAGAAGAATGATTTTGACCCCTCAAGATAAATCAATTTTATAAACAAAATAGTTTTTCATTGGGCTGAAGTTTCAGACGTCTACTTCTACTTAGACGAATTTTTTTTTAATTAAAGATTTCTCATCCAAAATCAAAAATATTGTTTGCAAAAACATTCCTCAGGCTTTCTGTTGGAATAAACAAATTATTATAAATAAAACAATTTCCTTTAGTGAGAATATTTGAAGAAAAAAATTCTTCTGAGTAGACGTCTGAAATATCAGTCCAATATGAGTTTTAACCATCTTTTTTTTTAGAAGCAGAGTTTCAAAAGATTATTTCGAAAGATTTTAATGGTTTTCAAAGAATTTTATGGACTCTTCCAAGGATTTCAAAATATCTAAATAGACTTAAAAGACTAGGCAGGGTGTCTACTAAATTTTGCCTACGAAATTATCGGACAATTCCCGGATTTCCTTAAATTCCTGCACAGTAGGTTGAATAAATTTTTGGAATGCCAATTTTTTTAAAAAGGGTCAGATTTTTGAAATGCGACATTCTAAATACCTTACGTGTTCTATAGCACCTATTTGCTAGCATATTTTACTAGCCAGAAGTCAACCCAGCCGGAAAAACCACTTCACACTTCACAACACACTCGAAGAGAAATAAAACTTTTAGCAAAAAAATAAAGAACATTTTGGTACGAAGACTTAATAAAAAATACAAGTTAATTAATTAATCTAGATAAATCACGAGCACGTTACGCGTTGACTTTATCAGATAAAAGTTTTCCCCAACCTCTCCGGACGAGAGTCAAAAGGAAACTAAAAGAAAAAGGTTGTAAATTTTGAAATCTTACTATTGCGAAGGTCAGTCAACAGAATCAAAACAAAATCAAACCTTGTGAAACAATTAACTCAGGTGGAAAGTATAAATTCTAAGAAATTATAAATTCTTAGAATTATAAATCGTCTCAGAAAAGATAAACACTTAGAAATTGTAAACCTGACCTTCTTTGGCTTCGTGAAAATATCAACAAGAGCCATTTCTAAAATATGTAAATAAATGAGTCAAATTGTCGAGATTTTAATAAAAGAATATCTAATTTCGACTGAAATATTCTACAAGGTTCCAGAGATTGTTTAATTACGATCGAAGACTAATCTCCAATAATAATTTAATAATAATTAATAGTTTCCTTCTCAACCAAAAAGATATTTATCAATTAAATATTAAAATTTTCTATAGAAAAAATAATTTTCAAAAAATAGTTAAATTTTCAATATAAAAAATGAATTTTTAAAGAAAAATAGCTGAATTTTTAACGAGCTAGTACACTTTTCAAGCATAGCAGTGAATTTTCAACCGAAAATGAAAAAAGACAAATTTTCTTGAAAACCAGGGGAAAAGAAGAGGAATTCTTTCTTTTTTTAAAAGCTCGCGAAGAAATTTTGCTGTGGACCCGACCGGACCTAGATCGAGGAACTCTGACCCCGATCGAGCCCAAATCGGATAATTTCTAACCGAGGATGAACCAGGTTTGAATCCGGGCAAGGTTTTTTCATTCCCTCCCACAAAAATAGCAAGAATTTCCCAATTTGACCACTAGGCATCAAAAACTCTCAACAATTTTGAAATTCAAAGTCTCACAAGAAACTTTACATCCCCAAGAAGCACAGCCGAAGCTAAAATTGAAGTGTCATCTCGTAAAAAGCATGAAAATTGGAGGAATTCGTACTTTGCCGTTGCGTTGCTCGTGGACGATAAAAGTAACGAGCGTTTCAGAAACTCGGCAATAAGCTCGCGATGCGGTTCAATGCGTAAGTCAGAAGGTTCTTAGCCGGAGAAGATCAGCCTTAATTAACTCGAGCCGCGAAGCTCGTTTGTGCACCGATGGCACCAATTCAGGCGGCTTCATCGTCTCTTCTGAGCGCAACCTAGCTGAATCTTACATGTCCTGGGTGGTCAAAGATTCCAGTTTCTCGATAATTGGTCGAGGTGTTTCGACACCCTACCACCAATACGAGTATGAGGAATAATCGAACACGTCTTCGGCACTGATGTAGCCCCACTAAGATACAAGAGAGATACTCGTTCGATAGCGAAGAACGACATTGGAAACGACGCCTACCTATAGGCTCGTTCTCATTCACATTCTCGTTATTATATCTGTATATCTGTAGTCGCGAGCCGGGGAAAGGCGATGGAAAAAAAGTCAAAAATACCATAGCCACATAGCCGCTCCTCCGACTCGCCTAATCATCAGCGTGTGGGGTAAAGTGCCTTATCCAGTCACACTAATCTAATAATTTCCTGCGATAATTATTCGTCCGCACCCTGGAACGTTTTTATTTTCGCGAAATTAACATAAGCACCTGACGCAGGCTTCTTAATGCGAATCGTAGATGATGCGACTTACAGATGATTTTCTCGCTCAAATTATTATAACCTTCGTTAAACAGCAGAGAATTTCTGCGTAATTAAATTCGAAAAAATTGTCAACCTTATGACACGAATATCATTTCATGAAACAAATGAAACTTTTAAACTTCATTATCCCGTCATTTTTAATTTAATTTTCGTATTCTCGAAAAAAATTAACATTCTCGATTTTTCCAAAACTCTGCAGGTTAAACATTTTTTATTCTCTTTCGACTCCGCCCTAATATTTAAGCCTCAAGGATGTGGGATCATTGAAATCCAAGATCATTTAAATTTCATTCAGAATTCAACAGATTTTCTAAAGCTTTTAAGGCCTTTCAAAAGATTTCAAGGGAGTGCTTTAATTTAATGCATCTTTCATACTTGCAAAACTCATGTAATGCGCAGGACAGTGATCTCGATTTTTGTTCGTCTGCACTCGCGTTAGTGGAGAATTTAGAGCCCTTTTCCTCCGAAGTGATTAGCAGAGACTACGCCTTTTGCAAAATCCTGATCGTGCAGCCCTCTCAATTAGAAAAGTCTGATCGTAAATATGGGAGGATCGTGAGTTTGCAGAACGGTAAGGAGAGCCGAGAGAGTTGCGATCTAAAAAGAAGCTTTCTCAGCTTCTCCTTCCTTGTTTGAAAATCCTGGCAATAAGCCTTGATGCCTCGTTAACTTCCCCTATGGATACATATTTCTTGTTATTTATTGCCTAATTGCACAGTTGCGTTACATCCGAGTTACGATTTTGTGACGTCTTAGCGCATGGATAGATATCTTAGTCTCACTTCCTTTTCCCAGGAGATACTTAACTTCATTTTTTAAAAACATGAAAAAGACATATGTTATACACAAACGATATTCCATTTTGATGAAGTTTCAAATCGGAAGGAAGGTACTTTGTGCCTTGAATTTAAAGACATTCAAATCCCACAGCAGTACATCGAATTTTTTTAAAATCCTATCAAGATAAGAATAAAGCGCATTTTTCGCAAGTTGCAATCGGAGGAGGGAATTTCGAGAAAGACAAAAATGGCTTGTACGAGTGGAATTAACCATTTCCCTTCGTAGGGCAGAGATAGTCATCGTCTGCAGCACTTAAAAGCGACATACCGTTTTGCGTTTATTATACAAAACGCGTAGCACTCGATTCCTGGATTATTCGAGAGTTGTTCTATGTTTTTCGATTACGATTGCAAAACTCTGGTACTGGTGGATGTACTCAGAAGCACTTCGGGTATTGCGGTTCTCTCTTCCTACCAAGATAACGGCGAACCACTCCTCTCTACTTTGTTACGTTCCCTCCGATACGATCCAAACCTCCTCTCCAATGCGACGCGACGAGTGGAGGCGCCTTGAATATCCGTTTATATGCGAATCGAAGGATACGGGGGAAGAAATGGCAAAGGAAGAAAAAGAAAAGGAACCTTCACGACCTTAAATGCTCCTTTATACGGAATATTCCCTCCGAGCTGACAAATCTGCAAATGCATTTCCAACCGTCAAGTAAAGAGTGAAATTGAGAAAACCCAAATATTTATCAAGAAAAGAGAAAACCTTAATAAAGAGGATTAATAAAGGTTTCATTATCAAATTTTTGGTCTTTTCAAACAAGGGGAATCAAGGGTATTGATTCAAAATAATTCACGAGAAGAAGTCAAAAGAATTCATAGGAATTCGCTTTTCTGACAAACAAACAATACCTGGAAAGAATATTTGGTCACACCCCACCACTAATTGTAAAGGGGTAGGGGGTGTAATCAAATATTATCAGCTTTCAGATTTGCTGTAATAGATATGAAAATGGAGAAATCAGCGAATTTAAGGCAATTTAATCCCCTACTCTCACCTTAAGGTGATTCTCCTTTCAATTACAAGATAAGGCTCAAGAAGGATGTAAACAATATTAGATTTGATGGGTTTAAGAAAACAGTAAGAACCCAAAAAGAGGGGCTGGATTGAAAGGTGAGTTGATTAAGGGTCCGATCGTGAGAAAGTAACTCTCGCACTTCATTTAGTCTTTAGAGATTTGTAATAAAAATTCTCGTCTGACCTGGTGAGCGAAGATTACGTTAGATTATTAGTTATTATAGGATGCGTTGCGTAAAGGCGTACTCAAGGTTTTTATACCATTTCTGGGAAACTCATCTGTAGAGGACCCAGCCTCCAGCACCTCCCTTCGTCAAAAGCCTAATAGAGTTTATTGTTTTACGACCCAATTATAGATTACTTTTACGAGGCAACTGTCCAAGCGCGTATGCCATTCTCGATCTCGTGCTCATGCTTTAATGAATCTAACAAAAAATCCTCACAAATTTTGGTCATCTTGTGATGCACGTCGGTTCTCGTTGCGTCCTCATCGTTCCTGGAATTCCAGACGATGTCTGAGCAAACGAGATTAAAAATTCCTCTCGAATCGAAGCGACTTTGTAAATAAAGTGACCTCTCGTAACTTAGCGAGTGTAGTAATGATGTTTTTAAAGTTTCGCAACTTCTCGCTAGGCACTCATAAAACGCCGGAAAAATTTTAACAAATTATCTGTGTCTCCTTCTAGTTTGATTAAATTTCACGATATTTTAAAGATAATATAATATTTTGAAGAAATCCTTATTGAAATTCTTTAAATTTTAAGAAAATCTCTCTGTAATCATAAAAATAGATAAAATTTCTTTTTAAATATCATTTTAGAAACCATGTTCTCGAAACAGCTAAAATAAGAGAAGTAGCTAATATTCTTGTTTACTTCACACGCGTCTCCTTTTTCGAGACAATTTCATTGCAGAGCCCATTCCTTCTCGCATTAGTGTAAGATCTAGAATTTAGTTAGGAGACACACGTTCCTGGCGCAGATCTTATCCACGAAAGAGTTGAGTATTTGGTAGTTTCACCACGTTTTTGGTTTTCTCGGCAACGAAAAGCAAAAGAAAAGAGGTAAGACGGTCACGGCGTACACCGGAAACCATAGGGCAACTCTATCTAGATGCATCTGACACCCGCACGTTCCTACACCCATTCTGACTTTTCAACATCCGCACGTACGTACATCTTCGGTATAGGGTGTTCCAAAATATGAAAATTTTGCTATTTTATTTTTATTTTCATATTATAAATAACTAACAAAAATGTGGATTCTAAAACTTGATAACTTGTAATCAGTATAATTAAAAACTGAAAATTGGATTAATCAGTGGATGAATAGGTTTCATGGAACAAGGTCATCCGTAATCTAATCCATAATCTGATCATCCATATAATCACGGTCATACCTTATCAAATCGACAGAAATAGATAAAAGGTGCCTCACAAAGATAAAGATCAAAAACGCATTGAGTTCTGAATTCGCAATTTTGCTTCATAGTTTATTATCGCTTCTGTTATTCGTGAAGTGAAACTAAATAGTGTAAGAAATAAAATAATGAATCGTCCGCTAGGGAAATGGTAATTACTAATTTCCATTACATTTTTTTAAGAAAGTATTTTGAAAATTGAAACATTTAAAAAAGTATGAGACTGAAGTTTGCAACGTTTATGATAAACGAAGTTAAACAAAATTCTAAAACGCAAGATCCAAATTTTCTGGTGGAAAGTAGTTGTACACAACTCAATAAATAATCTATCAAAGTTTTTCAACCTCCCTGCGCATTTGTAACTCACCCTACTTAATGCCTTTGGTTTCTAAAGAAAGATTATTCCACGAACTTACTGTTATTTTGCAGGTATTTAGTCAGAAATGAGAAAAAATGGATGGAGGCTTTTCTAGATAACGATGGAGAAGTGAAAATTAAATTAGTCGGCTACGACAAAGAAGGCAGAACATATTATGAAGTGGAATTTAATCGAAATAACTGGATGAACTTTACCTACCTAATGCATTGTTACTTACATGGTTTCAAGTTCATCATAGCTCATCTTGATAAAGACTTAACGGTAGAAGAATATTATAAAGAGGAACTTGAGGGGCTCACTACTCTAAATCATGCAAATGATGGTAGACCTGGTGAGGAAAACTACAGAGGAGTTTTTCTTAAAAAACAGACAATTAGAACGATGCTAACATTTGAATCAGAGGTTCTTAATTGCTTTGAGCTTAACGAATCTTCGACAACACAATAAAAAATTAGAAATTGATTATGTATTTCTTACATCCAGTAGTAAACAAAAATAAAGTTTAGATACATATTGGAATCAAGAAAACTGTTCTGACTTGTTTTTCCTGTCTCCTAGTCCCATATATCTTGAATTTAAGAGTTAAAGACTGAAAATTGTTTATAATATATGCAATAATAATAAGGAAAAATCCTTTCTCAAGTTTAATAGAATTTTCTTTGTTTCTGAAGAGTGTCAATAACAAACTAACTGTGCAGGAAGCAATTCCAGCGTAACGAGTTCCTCTAGATAAAGAGATCGGTGTTTCAGTAAATGAAAGAAGCTTGGATGGTTAGGGTGTCGAAAAGATAGGCATCTGCTGGCAATAAGGCACCAAAACCGCTATATTCAGTCGAAAGATAAAATCGATGAGTCCATAGTATGAAATGAATCATTCAACCTCTGACAGAAAAGATGGAAACTGATAAGCAAACAAACGTATTGCAGATCGTTCTTCAAATGAATTTTGCCTCATGAAAGCGTATAATTTTACTCAAAATGCCACAAGGGAAAGAGTTTTTGCAACTGAAGATGTGGCGACGAGAAACTATAATAATTAGAATACACTCGAGTTTAATACAGACAGCGTCCTGTTGAGTCTGACAAATAAAGAAGCTAAAAATCATATGTGAAAAATAAATGAAATTGATCATTCCCAGTAAAGATCTAAATGAGCGAAAATGTTGATTTCACATAAGATCAATTAAGTATTTCACGGTTCGAAATTTAAGTACCGTAATAAATGGATAGACATCACTCCTCCCTAGAGCTTATTTAATTCTAAATATCACTCTCTGTTTTAAACATTTTTCTACTCGCTTAGTGATACAACACCAAACCCAAATCATCACTCATTCCTCAATTACGTAACACGAGGGATTGCCATCATCGATCACTTTCTGCTTCCTGGCAGGTGCAAGGTCAAGCCAAATTACGAATTTTCAGCCGAAATTAGGAACTTGAAACCTGAACCTGTCGCCACGACAACGAAGGAAGGAAAAACAGAGAAGAGGGAAGAAGTAAAGGGAATGTCGGTCGTTCTTCAGAAATGAAGGCTTAGCTTCAAACAGGAGTCGGGAGAACAAGGGAAGTGGAAACCTGAAGAGGCAAAGACATAGAAATGGGATTAGAAACGAAGGACGGGAAACGAAAGGGGACGTGGATCTGGAGGACCCGAAGCGATGGTCAAGAAGGCAGAAACGAGAAGGGGACCAGGGGACCGAATGCCAGGAGAAGACGAGATGAAATGAGACGACCACTCGCTGATGGATGGAGCCGAGTTGGACCAACGGCGCCCTTCTGCCCTTCTCGATGGCATTTATTCTTTCTTCTGGCAAAATAGCTTGGCAAGAACGATCCTAAGATCCACGCCACTGTGCAAAAGGGACATCCAGTTTTTCACGGAGACAAGTGTCGCCCGACACCATTGCTTCTTCGCGAAAACCACATTCACGTGTATGCTATATTGCTACCGCTTCCAGGGATCCTCGCGTGCTAACCGTTTCCTTGAGGAAAGGAAAGTATTCGGTTGCTCACTTTTGATAAAGAAATAAAGAAATAAAGAAAAGGAAAGAAAAAGATGGATAAGGGAAAAAAGATTGAATCGAAAGGGATCGATCGAAATTCGAAAGACACGATCAGTCTCATGTGATGCTTCGGATGGAATGTGATCATTCGATAAGACCAAGTCAGTCTCTAGTTTTAAAGAGAATTTTAATAGATTTCATGAAATTTCAAGAATTATTACTGGATTTTTAACTATTTCGAACGATTTCAAGCGATGACATGGGATTTTGAGGAATTTTAAGGGGCTTCAAAGGACTTCTTTAAATTATCAGGCATTTTAGAATATTGTAAGAGATTTCAAGGACTTTTAAAGGATTGCAAAAGATTTATTAAAATTAATAGGAATTTTTGATTTCACGGGATTTAAAGTGCAGTAATAGATTTTTAAAGAGTTTTAAGAGATTTCATGAAATTTTAAAAATTATTATTCGATTTTAAAAAGTATTTAAAGCGATGATATGGGATTTTGAAGAATTTTGAAAGGTTGGAAAAGACTTTTTGGAATTTTCATGAATTTCAAAGGATCTGAAATTTGAAGAAATTTTAAGATATCACAACATTTTTTCTCTGATTTTTAAGGAATTAAAAAATATTTCATTGGATTTTTATGAATTTCAAGGGATTTCAAAAAATTTCATGAGATTTTCAGAGATATTAAAATATTTCTTGGAATTTTGAATATTTTTAAGGGATTGACAAAAATTTGAAGACATTTCATGGGATTTTTAGGTTTCTCAAGGTTCAAAATATTACTCAAGGAATTAAACAAAATTTGATGAGACTTCATGGGATTTTTAGGAATTTTAAGGTATTTCAAGGGATTTTAAGATCTCCTGTAATTTGAAATTATTATTTCGCGGATTTCTAGAAATTTCATGAAATTTGAAAATTTTAAATAGATTTCATAATTTTAAGAAAGATCATGAATTTTAAAATAATTTCCTACTACTTTAAGGTATATCAAGAGATTATTTGGGTTATCAAAATGTATCAAAATGTTATCAATATGCAGAGGGTTTCAATCTATTTGAAGGATTTTTTGACGCTTTCAAAGGATTTACGGTTTCGCGATTATTTTCCAGAGTAGCTGTCTCTTCATTACAATTGTTTGGGAATAATTTAGGGTATCAAAAAACATCAAAATGTTATCAATATGCAGGTTTCAGTCGATTTGAAGAATTTTTTGGGGCTTTCAAAGGATTTACGGGTTCGCGATTATTTTCCAGAGTAGCTGTCGCTCTATCACAAAATGTAACACAAGAGGATCAAATTGTGGTAATTAAAGGGACGACCTGGCTAATGAGTTAGTATAAAATATGCAAAAGCGCACAACCAGCGAATTTCCATTTTAATTCACGCAAGCGGCATTATTGTGATTTATATGTCCTGTGCAAACCTGTGCCGCTGTGGAGAGGAACCTGAAGATTGGAAGAAAGTAAAAAAACTCAATCTTTGGGTTCATGCTCATGATCGTTTAATATCCTGGCGATAAAAGTGATAATTATTATTTTATATGAAAAATAATGAAATATGATCTTTGTCAAACCGACCTTAACTTTCCTTGCAACTATTAATCATATTTTGTACAACTGATGCTGAATTCTTAATTTATGTATCGTTTGGAATCTCTTTTTAGTTAAATTTCGAACTATTTCGATTGAAAGCGCACGCACTCTGTTGAGGTTGCACGCAAAATTCTCCAATGAAAAATTATTTGACAGGCATTTCAAACTCAACCTCGACCTTTCTGTGTTAAAAACATGAACTAATATAAATATTAAATTATTAATTCTTTCTTGCAAAATGAGGTAGATTGATAAAACGAAACTTGCAACTTTCCTTAAGATTTCTACAAGTTGATAGTTATGAGTTTGTGGTTTATGAATTATGTTTCACCTCTTCGTGCGATGATTCCACGATTTTTTACGAGGTATCAAACACGTGTGGGAATGTGACATGGGACACACATTATAAACAATGTCATTATAATTCTCTGTCCGTGCAAAGGAGTAACAGTAAAGAAACCCTTAAATAACCTCGATGACTTTATCTGTCTCATCAGGGACACCCTTGCCTCCTGTGGGACTACAACCCTCTCACATAATAATAATATAATGGTAAACCATTTCGAGAAAAAGGTGTTACGAAAGTTATACTTGGAGAAACCGCGTCATAGTATATGTTAAGAAGCTACTTAGGCATTCATATAGTTAATTCGTGAAGAAAATTGGAAGTGATGATGTTTCCAAAGTTGCCGCCTTTGCCTTCGAATTGGATGATTACCGAAGTTCTGAATAATTTCTCTTTCTAGTCGAGAGTGAGAAAAAAAGAGGCGTTGTCTCAAGAAATTATGACTGGTTTTTATTTCTAAGTGTGAAGTTGAAGAGATTATGTTCGGAATTGAATGGTTTTATGATCGTGTTTTATTATAGGTATTAATGTTCAATTTCGGAGGTGATCTAAGCTATCCAATAAATTTCAAAATGATAGGTGGGATTTTAAGGTTTAAAGAGAATTCAAAAGATTTTAAGAAATTTTAGAATATTGCATGAGATTCCAAGGAATTTTATCAAATTCTATGAGATTTCAGAATATTACACAGGATTTGATGGAATTTTTGGAAAATTCGAAATATTGATTGGGATTTTCATGAATTTTATTCGCTTACGAAGGAATTTGAATGAAATATTAATTATTTTAAAAAAATTTTACGTTTTCAAAATATTTAAACGTATACAAAGAATTTCGCAGGTTTAAGAAATGTGCAATTTCCAGAACAACTTTTAAATGTTCTTTTTATAAAAGAGATTTTTGTAAGCTAGCGCTAATAATAAATTAATATGCTTTAATAATAATATAAAACTGAAATTTGCTTTCAAGGTAATTGTGACACGTAATGCACAAAGGAATTAGATAATATCAAAGGATGATATAAGATTATAAGAGATAGGAATTATGGAAGTCGGTTTTACAGCACCAGCTGCGCCACCGGGATGACTTATAATCCGAGTCACACGCTTCGTGTTAATTGGTCTTTACACTGTGGGTTTACAGCGTCAGTTTAATCGGCTAGATTTACAGTTTACAGCACAGAGCCACTTGGAAACCTTTAATTCGTTTACGATAGCACCCTTTTAACGACTATATTTTAACCACGGGGTCCATTAAGACAATTCTCCATCTCTAAATAAAAATCTCTCTTTATTTACATTTCAATAATCCCATTTTCTCTAATGTTTTCATTAAATTGTTTCACTTCTTATTTACTTGACCATTCTTCATTTAACAAAAATTATAATTAGTTTAAGTAAAATGAAGGAACCGAATTTTGAAATTTGAATAGAACTAGGTTCCACCACCCTTAAATTTCAATCAGTTGTAAATTTAAAATCTTTCTAATCCAGGACTCTTTCCACTCTTAAGTGTTGCATTGAGTTTTAAATATAAATTTTAAAAATTTCGAGTTTTCTAAAGTTGACTGTAAAAATGTTTAAAGATGTTAAACGCTTGTTCTTTCGAGACTATTGGAGGATCTATGGTGAGAATAATGGTAAACTCTCACACTTTGACTGACTCGGGAATAGAGCAAGTGATTCACTAGCTTTGAGTTCGCTTCTAATTACTAGTACACTCAAGTACCTTGCACCTTGTAACCGAAAAGAAGGGGCTAATGAAATACTTAAAAAGCACGCCGCAGTTTCTTTACCAGCCTTTGTACACTTTCTCAAGTCAAGAATACGTACGTACCCAACTCACACGCCTGGGATCTACAAAAACGTGAGATAAAAGTCTGATACTATCTTCAATGAAAAAAGTGTCAATCGAAAAAAACGGAAGAAAAGTGTCTTTCATAAGTTTCCCGCGAAAGAGATTGTGTCTTAGATTAACATAAAAGCATAAAACATTTAATGGACTACAAAGTGAAACAGTTCCCAAGATTTTTATTTTATAAACGAAATTCAAAATAAAATATTTTAAGTGATTTTAAATTGAGTTCATAAGAATTAAAAATAATTAAGTCGGAATTCAAAAAATTCAAAACATTTCGTTCGCATTTTTCTTCAAAACGTTGCTAGAAGTCAATTTAAAAAAAATTTCACGATCTGAGACATTAAAGTTTGTTTTTTTTTTTTTATTATAGCGCAATTTTAATTAATTTTGAAATATGTAATGTAATTAGGAATATAGAGCTTTAGTACCCTCGTTTCATTATTACTAAAACTCTATTCATAATCACATTACATATTTTAAAATTAATTAAAACTGCATTATTTAATAAAAAATACAAACTTTAATGAGAATATCGACGCGTATTGATATATTTTCTCTCATTTCACAAAATTTCAGCTTCTTTGGTTTAAAAATAAGAAATTGGAGAAAATATGGTATGATCGGTAAATAGTGACATTATAGTTCACCATTTGCCCTTAAGAGCAAAGAAAGAAAGAAACTTATGTCCGGAAAACCATTTTAAAATCACCTGCCGTGTAATTTTGTCGGTAATTTTTTCAACATCGCGTAAAGGAGCTTATCGTAAAGTATATTTCAAAGTAATAATATCCACCGATACTGCGCTATAATGAACAACATTTTTATCTTGCGAAACGTCGCAATAAATAGCGGGTGTGTGTTTTTTTTACTGCGTGCAACAAAGTCGTCGACCCGCAGAGGGCGAAACTGAGAACTACTTTGCGCCTTGCATGCAGTTCGCACTCGTACAGTGTCTCACGAGTGTGAAAGGCTCGCGTCTGGGGCGAGTATTATTTTCTTTGAAATGGTGTGTAAGTCACTTAGAACACACTAACAATAAGAGAAGAGTATTCGCGTACGTGCCCACTCCTGGTTGGTTATTATTCGTCGTTTACGACGGTTATTTAAAATGCTTTTTAGCTGCGGGTCAACAGCTGTGCATTTCACAGCTTATACGCGCACTTGTGCATTCTGTGACAGTGTGACACTGCACGCAACGGATGTGTGTTATGAGAATTCGGATGTTAACCAAGAATTACTTCATTTTCGATGACATCCGTAAAATGCTGCTGTTGGTCAATATATAAACATATCGCCAAACGGGTGTCATCTTAAACTGTGAAGGATCGATCTATTCAATAATATTTCCCATCCGGAAGGATGTACATATATTACATTCGTAAAGAGGATATTGATAATTATTATTAAAAATTTTTTAAGAAATTACATGAATACGAAGGGAATAGAGAGAAATAAAAAGAATGTAAAAGTATTCAGAGGAATACAAAAGACTTAAACTACTCGATGGGGCCAATAACTTTCAGAAATAAAGATGATTATAAATTATAAATGATTGACATTTTATGATTTGAAACATATTTTGGGATTTTCAGTATATACTGCAAAAGTATTTTGAACAATTTTATGAATATCTCAAGAATTGTAATGGATTTGAAAATTTTTTTGGGAATTTTCAGAGATTTTAAAAGAATACACAGGAATTCATAAATTGATTTAAGAGAATTCAAGTACATATAAAAGAATTTAAAAGAATTAAAACCAATTCAGAAGTTTGAAGCTTACATGCGATTTTTAGTCATTTTAAACGATTTCCATTTATTTAAAAAAAATTCAGGTCACTTAAAGAGCTTGAAAAATATTTTAGGGTTTTAAAAATATCTGAATGGAATGAAAAATATTTCAAAGAATTTTTTAACAATTCATGATGAATTTCACAAGTTTTTAATTGAATTTAAAGTGATTTGAAATGATTTATAGGAATGACAAGCGATTTTCAATAATTCCAAGAGATTTTCAGAGATGTTAAAATATTTGTAATAATTTGAAAAGATTTTACAAACTTTTAGGAGATTTCAAAAAATTGGGTGGATTTCAAAAAAATTCAATGTAATGATAATTTTTTTTACCTTAATTGCAACTAATTCCATAAAGTTGATATTTTTATAATACTAAAATCATCTCAATCGGCTGTCTCAAAGAAAATAATTTTTTCCCTAGTACAGAACTTATTGACTTGAATTTTTTTAAATCAATTTTATTCAACCCTCTATCATGAATGACAAATATAATAAATATTAATTTCACATCCCGAGCTATTTCTTGTCCCTTCATACGGATAAATAAAAAAAGACCATAATATTTATAAATATAGTCTGAATAATAGTTATATACCTTATATCACCGCAATCATTAGATAAGAGTTAAGTTGTCCCTCAGAAGACGGAATTACAAGCAAAATACGTATATATTTATATCCACATTACCTTTTATTATAGACGCAACATTCGATCGAAGAATGAAGGCAGCTCTCCAAACGGCTTCTGAAAAATAAATATTTCTAGATTAAAATAGTCGTCTTGTCTTAATTCAATAAAATTCTTCATTAAAATAATTAAAAATAATTAATAATCTCGGAGATATTTTCTGTTTTGATTCCGATTATAGATTTGGTTTTAACTAACCATGAAAAACGAAAATGAATTCGAATACTTCAGTTTTAACTCTGAGAAAGACGAATGCATTAAACGATAACAAAAAATGATTTCCCAGTGTAAAAGAGTTTCTTTTCTAACTTTTATAGCCACTTTATTAACCAGAGGAAGTAAAGAGTCGAAAAGGAAGCCGTTCGGCTTGGTGTATAGAGGTGCAGAAAGCGATAGAAAAACCAAAAGAGGACCGCGAACAAGACTCGGTGTGAATCTCATCTTTTATTCAGTTTCCTTTTCTGGGTGATAGTATCATGTGTGATTATCGGTGAGGAAAGGTGGAATCTGTATTTGTAAAGGAACAGAGACACCGCGCCACTTAGGGTGTGAAACGGCGACATGCCATCGAATTCGAATGCTGGCATCGGGAGGATTCACTTCCAGCCATCTCAGAAACTTGAACGAGCTTCGACCATAAAGTCGTTGCCGTCCGGTATGCAACCACATTTGCCGGTCGTCCGCTTTACAACTGTTGCTTTTAATATTCTATCCAAGATACATAAAGAAAAATATATGTACAAAGTTGCACCGGAGATGTGTAATTTAGTTTTTCAATTGTGAATTGAGGTTTTTCTTGGAAACTAAAGCGATTTATTTAGAGAAAGGTCTTATTTTTATTCTGCGTAGGACCATGGCATCAGTGGGCCGCTTTTTAATGTGTAAATCAAGCAAAATAAAGAAATTAAGAAGAATGTCCAATAATTCAAACAGAAATCAAAAGAATTACAAGGAAATCAAATAACTGGAAAAGTTTACAAATATTAAAAAGTATAGAAAACTATTCAATATTCAACAGAATTAACGTGAATTAAAAAAATTGAAACAATTCAGAAAATACGAAATAACTTAACAGAATTCCATAGAATCCATAGAAACCATAGAAACGATTTAAAAACATTTCGAAAGAGAATTCAAAATATATTTAGGAGTTGGAAAACATTAAAATAGATAAACATTTTTTAAGATCTACGTGAATTTTTTCAACTGGGTACATCTAAAAATAATTTCTGTACATTAAAAAGAATCCGTTCCAATTTACCTATAAATTTAAACGGAGCAATTTTCCTAAATGGGTTTGACAAATCCTATTCTTGGAGAATTGACTAAATCCATCAATTATGTTTAACAAGGATATTAGCAAACGACAAACAAGTCCATCAGTACAACTATAACTTGTACTGCTGTACAAGCTTCTATTATCGCCGATGTATAACTAGCATAAATAAAGTAAAATAAGTAGGGAAAGTAAAAATCGATTCGATGGAAAATTAAAGGTTGGACTCTTCCATTAGAAGTCAACCTTTCAACCAAATATGAGTAGAATATCTACATCATTCCCGGTTTCCCTTTGCAGTTTGCTTTACTACATCACTCGGCATTTACTAAAGGAAATTATTACGGCATTTAGGATCTAATTGGCCCGTCAACGTCTCGTTATCCATCCCTCTTTCTCATTCCTTCACCGGTTCTTATTCCGTTTTCAGGACTCAGGACTGGGGACCGTGACAGTTGGTAGGTTGGTACCGCGGCTGATCCACGCGATCGTCCGCGACGTTTTATTTATCGTTATCCACCCACGATCTCGTCGCAAATTAAACGTCGCATCACCTACAACCTGCTTGTCCTTGTTATATGTATTATATTGATTTGTAATGCTCGTTTTAAACGCAAACTGGCTCGAAAGCCTTGAATGCGTGCCTCATGCAAGCCGATTACAAAGCCCCGCTTGGCAAACAAAGTCATCGAGCTTTCACATTCAATGCGGTCACATTCAGTTCACTTATCTACCGACTCGTCAATAATTTTGAGCTTTAAATCACTTTCTATCACAGAGTGGTCGCAAAAATTTATTTTCCTAATTCTCTGACTTGCTCATGAGCAAATTTTCATTTTCTTTGACTACATAAAACTATTTTATCCGCAAAGAATTTCAGAAATTCAAAGGTTTCAAAAGGATTCGCAGAATTCAAAACAATTCAAAAAGTTCAAAAGTTCAAAAGTGTTGTTTAAAATTACATGCAATTTTTACAATTTCTCAAAATCCAATGTAAAGTCGCATAAAATCTAGTGTAATTCCTGAAAAATTGAAGAAAGTTGAATTCCATTAAAATATATTTAATCCTTTTGAATTATCTCTAATTTCTTTAATTCTTTAAAATGCTTCAAAATCCATTGAATAAGATATAAAATAATTACTTTCTGAAGAACCCTTAAACTTAAATGCTGGATAAATTGTCAATATTGAAAAAGTAGTATTGATATTCAGAAGACATAAATTGATAAATAATGAGTAAATGATATCAAACAAGAGAAAAAAAATGCATGTGGATTCTGGAGTCTGCCTTGAAAGCAAATAAGGTAAAAATAAAACTAAAGAAATTACTGTCATGGCTCTCGTAAAGAACAGATCATTAAAGTAATTACTCTCTCCCCCTGATTCTTTCGACATTACCTGTCAGCAATAGTATATTCGAGGGTGTGCAATCTCGAAGCTTTCCCTTCAGATAATTTATTAGCTACTATAGATAACGTATGATTTTCCGATAATGCGATAATGAATTGCTGTCTCCACTTTTGAAATGTTACAAATGACGCTTTCATAGTTTTTCTAAATCTTCAAGAACTTCTATACTTTCTATTTCTTTTTCACCAATCATTTTTCGAATTATTTATCTTCAGATTTTGGTTACTGAATGTACCTAATAATTTTTATTAAATATTTATCAAGGACAGCTTAATCTCAAAATCATCTTCTTTTTCTCCATTCAATTCCAAATATTGTCAAATTTTTGTCTCCTCAATTTTTAAATTTAAACATGCAACATGGTGTTGAAAAACAATATAAAAAGAGCTATAATTTAAATAAATGTAAATTACATTTGAATTCTTTAATTTTATTCATAAAAATAAGATTTAAATTCTTGAAATTCTTTGGCGCTGACTAAAGTATCAAGATATACTTAACTAAATAATTAAAATTTCTCAAGAACCAACAAATCATAATCAATATTTACAAACATATTCCCCATAATTGAATAAATAATGAATTAACCAATCCGTGACTATTAATTACCCATAATATAAGAATTTTCATAATTATTAGAGTATAAAATATTAAAATATTCTCGATCAATGTAAACGATTTCGATTACTATGAATATCGCTTTTAAAAAAATCCCTGAGAGTGGGTCTATATAATTATTATTTTAGAATGGCTTGTAAATATCGCTATCTGGAAGTCATGTAGGGGTTGTAATTTATTTCTTTAGTGCGGAGAGAGCCTTCGAGTGAAAATTCATACGTGAGTCGTCGATACAAGGACTCGTTTCGCGCTTCGTATTACGGCAGCCGAATTAATGACCGAATTAAGCATCGTTTCACTGGAATTACGGAATTACGGCATAGTAATATATTAAGTATTTTGCCGCGGTTAATGTAAAGTAATGAGGTGAGATAAGGCCGCTCTCACAAACTTAGGGCTCATGAGGCCCACACACGACCACCATACGTGTGTGTGTAGTCCGCATTTACTGGTATTTTTCACATTCGCCTGGGGAAGTTATTGCTACAAGGTATGCTCACACACTTTGACTAAGCGAGGCCGTAGTGAAGGTTTAAAACGTTTTGTGATACAGAATTTGAGCAAATTGAATTTTTTTATTTTAATTTTAAGGGCATGTGATAATTACCAACAAGAGCTTTAGTTTCCCCAATTTTACGATTGCAATAATAAATATTATTTCCTAAAACTAGACCATTTATCTTCATTCGAATAATTTTTTTTTTTTAATTCAGGAAATTCAGAGGATTTCAAAAATATATATCATTCGAACATTCGAAGATATAAAAAAAATGAATTGAAAAAGTTGAAAATAATTAAAAGGTTTCAAAAGTATTCAAAGAATTAAAATGCATTAAAAAATCCAAGTCTTTTTTTTAGATTTGAAAATTCCGGTTGAATAATTAATTCAATTCATTAATAATTTAAAATTTTACTAATTATCAGGGGAATAATTCAGAATTAGAAACGTAGTTAATTTATAAATCCACTGGCAACAGTAATTTCGCTGAAATCAATGCAATTTATTATTTACATTTATAATTTTCTTATAAGCAATTATAATGGATTGTATCATATATTTTGCATAAAATGTTTAAATTCAATAAAAAAAAATATCGGTTAATATTTCGATCTTAATTTTAATAAAGTTTTGAAATCATTAGTATAATTAGTCTTCAATTTTAATTTCGTATCATTAGTCAATTTATTTAGTTTATAATCGAGTTCCTATAGCATTTCTAATTATTTTCGAAATTATTATTTATAATTATTATTATGTAAGTATATAATTAAAATTTAAGATTTTATTATTCTATTCTGTGGATTTTAATGTTCTTTTAAAGCCATCCGTAGCAAAGAGGAACAAATTATCAGTGTGACTGACATAAATTCGAGTTAACTCGAGCAGCTGGACTGGCGAGAGTTAAATTTATAAATTTTACATTTAGATCGCGCTTTTTTTACATTTATCTTGAAGATAATCATCGGTTTTTCATACCCTGCCCTTTTCGACGGCTCTTCAGGGGATAATGTGAAAACCTCTTATTAAGGACTCATGCTCATTTCATTTATACAAAAAAAAATCGTGATATTTAAAACTTCCTCCTTTCACTTACAAAATTATTCATCACATTAACTTTTAATTACTTTCTGAGACATTTAAAAAGCGTTCCTTTTTTTAACGAACACGAATTTAATTCTCTCAAGATATTCGAATATAACCAATAAGATATCAAACAAAAAAATAAATATTATTATAAATAAATAAATAATAAATGAATAAATGTCATTGTTATCATCATTTATAGTTATAGTCACTGAAAACTAAAAAATTATAAGTAGTTTGATACTTTTTGCCTACTATTATGGACAGTAAAAGATCTCCACACCTACTTTATGATTGAAAAAAAAAAACACGGAAATTACGTTGTTGTGAAAAAAATAAATTAAGAGACATTTCGATAAAATTAAACGCCCAATAAAGTAATTAGTAATAAAATAAATAATATCAGAAGAAAAGTGCCGCTTCCCAAATGGCTACAGTAATTGCTCATTAATCAGAGATTTACCTCCCCGGAGAATTCTCGGCGATGAAATCTAATTCCCAATAATATCATCAATATTTCAGATTCTTCTTTAACCAAAAAATTTTCAAATCCACAAATAACGATATTGCTTCTTCAATTTCGCGTGAAACCAACAAACAGGAATCAGAGTTCCAACACCCAGAATTCTCTGGCTTAATCACAGTAATAATGACAGTATAGGTATTTAGTTTGCGTTTCGAATCGGCCAAGCCATTTTTCTGGTCAATTTAGAGCTATTAGCTCTCGTTTGGGTCCCAATCTTTATTCTTTTTCTCTTTTTTTCCTTCACTTCCTATTTCTTCTCTTTCTAATACAAATGCATAGGCCCACACTCGACGTATTATTATAATATCCCGGTGGCGAATGCGACGGTTCAGGCGTCACAGACAATTTAACACCTGGTCTAAATGGTTTGTTAGCGTATAATATCAACCGCTCCGGCAACAGGATACGGGACATTACAATATGGAAATGATTCCCTGAGCCATTGGCTAGAACGAAGCGGACACTTCAGGCGCGGCCAATTTCTGTCACTTTAATGCGCGGCTCGCTGACTTCTGCTTAAATTGTAGCTAGGTGACGCCCATTTTCGGGAAAACATAAGTCCCGCATCAAAAACGAATGTGGAGAACAATTTTTCATTATCGGTTGTAAGGAAAAGAATTTATTTTAATCGAAACCTCCAAACTGTTTATTATCACTGAACAATAAAAAAAATAGGTAGCCAATCGAATTTCAGAAAATAATTCCCGGTTATTTCACGGTTTAAACCATTTTTCCAATCTGAAACTTAAGGAAATTTAGTCACACCCTGTGTCCTTTTTCAATTAGGGGTGTAACTAGGAAGGGGGTGCGACTTTTTTTTTTGTATGATGGGCTTTTTCTACTTGAAAAATGATTCAAAAATTTGAAAATATGTTGTCACACCTCTATTCTTTTCCGAATAGTGGAGAGGTATGACTTAAGGGGTGTGCGTTGTGCAACAAAGAAGGGGATGTGATAAGATAGATATTTTGCCACAGGATTTCATTTCAGATGTGACTTAAGGTGTACGTGCCAAAGAAGGATGTATGGCCAAATATTTTTCTAGATATATGATTTCATGCCACAACCCTTTCCAATTCAGGAATGTGACCACCTATTTTACCCGATGGCATTTTTTTTTCTTCAATTCTGAATCTAAAACTTGAAAATATGTCGTCACACCCCCTACCTCTTTTAAATTAGGGAAGGAAGTTTGACGAAGAAGGGGTTTCAAAATATGTTTCTCCCAACTAGGATTTTTTGTCGGAAAAGCGAATCCGAAACATGAAAATTGAAATCTTCGCCTCTGAAGCATTAAGAATTTAATTAATTAAATCCAAGACTTGGTATTTCTAAATTAGACCACGCAATATAAAGTACTTCACCCCTTTTCGAGCAGTAAAAGTCAGTAATGAAACTGCACTAGGAATAATTTAGTAAAATAAACATGAAACCTGGGCATGGAAACATAATTGAAAAAAAATCGACAGACAATAAAAATAAATAATAAGCTGCAGGTGAAAAGTCATTAGGACGAAATATTCGTTTGGTGAGAATTCCGATTTGCTTGGGCAAACGCAAGAGATAAACATTGCGCGAGTTTACACGTGTGCATCGCACTTAACACGATGTGGTTAAGCCATGTGTTGCCAAACGCCTCTCGCCCTTGAATGGTAAAGAGGAAGCGACTGAAAACAGGTTGCAGGTGCGGCTCGCTAGAAGGAAGAGTTTACCATTCATCCTCACCTATAATACAATGTGAAAAATGTATAAAATGTGAGAAAAAAAATTTGCATTTGTATGCACTTTTATACGCAATATGTAATTTCATCAATAGAGTCAACCAAAAATTAAGGGTTTTTGATACACTTCGTTATACACCTGGCACGCGAAATTTGGGCACTCAAATCGTACAAAGGAAGTAGTTTCCGGTTTCCATACTCTTGTAATCAGATTTCTGGCCCACTGGATACATAAATCTTTTTCACCCGATAATGAATCCGATTTTAAAGTATTCGAACTAACTATACTATTTCTTTCATTTTTAAAATTATTATCTATAAATGATTAAATTAATTTTTGAATCAAGTAAAAAAATTGTTGATTTTCAAAATTTTGTGAGTCACAATTGTAAAACTGTCTTCTAAAACCATTTTTATTCTCTTGATATGAAAAAAACCAACGAAAAAATTATGATGAATGTTTCAATAATTACTTTTTTTCGTTTTTTTTCTTTTTATATATAAAATCGTGAGATTAATTTTTTTATTGAACCGCGTGTGAATACTTCCAAGGGAAGTAAACTCCATATTGTAGAAAGTAACAATATAAAGCTTTTTAAGACACTGAATCCATATTCGCAGACTCCAACCACCGGAAGTCACTTCCTGTGAAGTTTTACCTATTATTATATACTATTACCTATTATTATAATTTGAATCCTCAACTCAAGGTCTCAAAAAATGCGTATTCGCGTGAGTTTCGATCCCGACGGCTGACCGCAAATTGTCCTTGGCAAGACGAAGGGAATGCTGGATTATAATAATTATAATCTTCCAATTTTAAATTAAGCAGACGCGTTTGAAAAAAGGAGACAAACAGTTTACGCCTTTAAGAGTGTTATTAAGTTCCAAATGTAAATAAATTTTGCTAAAAATTTGTGTATTATATTGAAACAAATATATCTTCGTCCCTCCTCCCTTCCAACCCCCCTCTTTTAAACCAAGAAACTCGACTTTGCCCCTTCCCTCCGACAATATATTTTTTTATTTACCAATCCATTTACCCCTTCTGGAAATAAAAATCCTCCAAAGATTTATGAAAATTTTTAAAGCTTCCAAAAGCTGTCAAGAGATTTCAAAAGATTTTGAGAAGATTTCAAAACAGTTCAAGAGACTTCATCAGATTTTACAAGATTTAAAGAGATATTCAAATATTTCAAGTAATTTCGAAAGTAAAAATATATTTTCCTGTGCTTGGAGAACTTAGTTTGATTAGGGTAATTGGTACAGTGATTGGTCATCTTTTACATGACCTAATGATAGGCTATTTTAAAATAATCTCATATTAATAAATATTGACAATTAAAACTTAGAATAAATAGCATAGAGTGTATTAAGAACAAACTTGCACTGTTTATTAATAGTTTTATTTGTAAATATTTCTTAATTACGTACGTATATTTAAAGAAAATGGCCAATCATTGGGGGGTGATTAACAACCATTGTATTCACTACCCCATCATAATTTTTCCATGAAGGAATCGAAAGTTGTCTGATGACATCCTATAAACATCTTGAGATCAAATATAATAAAATCGCAGGGGGGCACTTTTTGAGAAAATTCGAATTTTGACAAAAAATAAAATAAAAAAATTATAAATTACATATTTACAAAGTTAAGGCGTTTCATATACAAAGTATTAATACATAAATAATATTGTTCTCTAATACTTTAAAAAATTTGAAATTAATTTTAAAAATTTTGTTCACCAGATACACTGATGCAATTAAAGATGCAATTAATTAACATTAAAGATGCAATTAATTAACTAAAAATTAAAGCGAATTAAAGAATGAAAGCAGCTTAAAAGTCTCTTTTTAGTACTACGGCCCCCCATCCGAATGCAACCAAATCAAGCACTGCTTAACTTCGGTGATCGACTGAGAAGCCTTAAACCATTCCATATGTCCAACTGGATACTTTTAAACGTTTTAAAACACAAGATTTTGAAAGACTTCAAAGGATTTCTAGAGATATCAAATAATTTCAGAAAAATCTAAACAAATTTCTAGGGAGATTTTAAGACATTTCAAAGGATTATATACAAAAAAAGATTTTAAAATATTTCTAGACATTTCAAGAGATTTCGAATAGATTTGAAGAGTTTTAAAAACATTTTCACAATTTTGAATATCATAGTCTTAATTTCACTCGAATTTTTAAAGTCACAAATTCAAAATTAAATTGAATTTAGAATGCTTCCAATTAAAAATTATTCTATTCCTCAATCTTGAATTTTAAACCTCAAATGACTTTAAAAAAATGTTTACACTTAAAAACAAAAAAAAAAAGCGAGAAATGAATTAATAAAAAACTGAAAAAAAAAACTAAATTTTTCAGCAAATAGCCTAAAGATACCGACACAAATCGCCATTATCATACTAAAATTTTCTACGTGAATAACTGGAGTAAATATTGATACACAGTTCACTTCCCTCCCCCAGATTAATTTCTGTCTCGTTTCACTTTAATTGAAACGCGAGTTTCTCGACGACGCATTGCTACCGGCGATGTGACATAAATCCGTCATTTTTCAGTGGAAATAAATCACCGATTTCGTGAAGTTTTTCCGAAAGGGAAAAATTATCGGTCTAAAGTAATCGTAGCGGCAGCAGCAGCAAGCAGAGAACCAGGCAATGCTAGTGACACGAACATATTATAGCCGGACTGAGATTGGTGTTTGACCAGTGGTCAGCCGCTTGTTTGTCTCATGGCATCGGGGACACGTGGGGGTTTTAGCATGGAGCTTATAGATTTGTAGACGAGCTTCGGTCATTCGACGCTGCGTTTGACCACACCCTCGATTACGCTAAGATTTATAGCTTTCCCTGCCTCTTCATTGCCTTGTTACCAATTCCGATTGCCAGTTTGGCTTGTAACTACCGTATACGTATACTCTATCTATAGTTCACTACTGTTTACGCTTTATGCTGTATCAGTGCACTACAGCAGCTATTACCTTAACGACTAACTGTCACTGCCTTAAAATCCACTTGGATTCTACTTTCAAGTCTTACTTTAGAGAAACATCAAGTGTTCCATAAAAACATCGACATCAATGTTGCATTTGGTAGATGAATTTATCCTTATTACCAAACTCTAATGAGATGGACAAGGAAATTAGACTCTATTATCAATGGTACAAGAACTTATTGAGATATTATCTCGAGTTCAATGTACACGTTATAAGAAAATCGACAAAAAGGTTCCAGGAAGGAGCTCATGCTCCTAATGGTAACAAGACACCAATAATCAGGGTGGTTATACTTGAGAGGACACAGTTTGTAGATGACAGCAGCTTAGTTCATTTGTGTTCGACCATTTATTCGATGGTCTTCAGCAGTCATTGATGCGTATTACCTGAAGCAGTAACATCATTGGCGTAGCTTCTGACCTCTAAAGACGAACATCTATGTAGGTGCTGTGCAATAATCTGCACAAACGTTATGTCGGTAACGGACGGTTGACCGGTCCGAACTTTTCCGAACCGGACTTACCCAATTTTTGTCTTAAAAACAGTATGATTTCTGTTACAGTAAAATCTCTTGCAATCATATGCAAACTTGACCCTATAATTTTGAGAGCAATAACCTAGATTGATACCTACGACAATGTGGACTCATCTAATGCATTTTGGTATACTGTTTCCCCGCATTGCAGTTCTCATAGACTTGCATGGATCCCTAACGACATGTGTGCTCGTCCGGCGTGAAGAATAGGATGCGCTTGCGAGTTATTGCTTCTTTCCGGTGTTTATAGGTGTCCAGCCTGACTGGTTACGACTTAGTCCTTAACTACTTTTCCTAAGAATTCTGTCACCACCTTTTCTAACCCATGCTGTCCCGAAATCTATTTTAAATGTAGAATAACCGCGCTAGAATAGTAAAACGTATCCTAAGAAAGTGTTTAGGACAAAGAAATGAGAAACGAGTTGAATATAAATGACTCGGAACGATTTAACCATTTCCATTATTTTGACCTGTCAGACATTAGGGAAAGGTTTCCTCCTGAATAAATTTAATACGATAACTTGATGGTTATCTCGGATTCGAAATCAGATGAAACTTCGAGCGTAAAATTGATTTCATTTATATCTTGACATCTTTGATTCAAATTTGAGAAGATGTTATACAACAATTTTTGTTGGGAACACTAAATTTATCAGAAGTGAAGTAAACTCCTGATTGAAACATAACATCACTGAACAATCTGAAGGACGAGGGACTGCTAAACTTTCCCAAACAAGCCAATCCCATTTTCGACCATCTACTTTCCTGTATTGTGAGAAAAATTTGCGCCAAAAGCTGGGAAAAAAGGGGGACATTTTGTAGTTACGAGTCCGAGGCTGGAAGTTATTAGGGTGTGATTTCATTTCCGAATTTGTCGCGAGACCACCGTGACTCCCTCGGTTTCCTGGCAGGTTAAATGGCCGGTGCAAAAAAGTCATAAAATAAGTTATAATTTGGCGCAGTCGGCGTCGCGGTGCTCAATGTCCTGTATGATCGTCGTACTCTCACTCGAGTGAACTTTACCCCAGTCTACCACCCTGTTCCTTCGCCAAGGCGAACCCCCGACCCACCCCACCTCACTAAGGCGCCTTCGCTGCTACACTTTGGCCAAGAGAATTGGGGTGGCTATCTCTGTTACTCTCGAAAACTAGTAGAATTTGCCATCTCCTATCCAATTCCAGATTAATTGCTGGATCGAACTGGAGGTCAAGGGTCAGTGGCGAATAGACCAGGAACGTGCTGCGCTGATCTGTCATTCGGGATAAGGAATCATTTTCACCCCCTTTGATGGTCTTGTACAGACATCGAAATCAGACATTTGTTTGGGGAAGCTATAATGTCACGAAATGATGTTTCAATTTTTTGTTTACTTTTCTTGGGAAAGCGAGTTTTTCAATGCTTGGAAAGAGTATGACTAGATAAAAGCACGGAAGTAAAAATACATTTTGCTGTACTTAGAAAACTTTGTTCGATCATGTAAAGTTAAATTTTAATTAAAAGGCAAGAGACGACTTTTCTAAAACGTAATTAATTTTTCCAAGGGCAAATATCCTTCAATCAAAAAAAAGTAATAAGCAAACCTCACTCATCAATCTCAGGGTGTCTAGTAATCAGATAATTTGAAATTCCTGGGTTTTTTCCGGTCAAAAAAATTGATAACGTAGAAATGGAATAAAAAGAAAATAAAGTAGATAAAAGTCGATTTTTCGATAAAATGCAAAAAATTTCCAGGTGTTTCAATATATTCAAAAAGTATTTTAAAAGTTTTAAAGAGATCTCGAAAGGATTTCAAGTTGCAAAATACTTGGAAGTTTGAAAAGAGGGTTAAAACGGATTTAAAAAAAGTAATCGAAAAAATTATGGGAAAAAGGGTTTTGGAAACAAGTGCAGAAAAAGAACTTTGGAAAATTGGATGAAAAATGAAGAACAAAAAGCGGCAAACAAAAATAAAAAATATAAATTTAAAAAATTCGTAACTTGAAATAGTAAAGCAATAGATTCTATTTCTATAAAAAATCAGAAATTAAAAAATTTTTCTTTTTGATGAAATTAAGGGTGCTTATTCTATTTTACGACTTTTGTGGAGGCGGAGACAAAGCTTTGTGGCACTTGTAGACCCCTAGAAAAGTGAAACTATAACTAGGAAGACGGAAGTATATCTTTGATTCGAGGACCACGAACACCGTATCACGCTGGGAGTCTTGATGTTTTATGGTTTTCGTTGCAGAAACTAAACTTATTACACGACGGGATACGCGTCTATCCCGAAGGGGAAGCTTTTTATTAAATCACACATTTCCTAGCTCGTACAATTAATTTGCCATGACATTTCTTTATGGCAAAAAATCGAGAAAGGGTGCTTCAGGATCCATATTTTATTTTCATACTCCCAAGAGTTGACACTTGATATTCAAAGCATTTCCAAAATTTGCTAATATATAAATAATAAATTTGACCACCATGAAATATTATTATGGTTCAAAGTTGATTATCAAATATTTTTTAGGCTTTGAAAGCGAGTGTAGAAAGACTTTTAGCAGACAAAATTATTTTAGACAAGTTGTCTCTTCGTTTGTCTCCTATCCTTTTTCTCGGGTGGCAAAGGGGGCAGGATAGACGAAACGAGGATGTCGTGGGTGGAATGGGGGTGGAAGAGAATCGAGTTCTGCAAGGGACGGCTAATTCCACTGTGATCACGTCTGATCGATGTCCTTCTACTATCCCAGGGGAAAATTATTGTCTGCCAGTATTCCTAAACTTTTTACTTCGTCAAAAAAATTCTTTCTATCTGTTTACTTTATAAACACCTCCAATTTCTCAAACCAGTGAAAAATTGAAGAGAATTAAGGATATTCAAACACAAGATTAAAAAAAGCTTCACGGGAATTCGAAAGGATTTCAAGAAAATTAAAAATATTTTAAGGGATCTAAAAAGATTTTCAAGGGATTCCGTAAAAAAAAATTCAAGAGACTAAAAAGGTATTAAAAGATATTAAGAAATTTCCAAATATGTCAAATGTATATGGGTTTTCAAAACATTTCAAAGGATTTTAAAAATAATACTTTAAGTAACTAGATCATTTAAAATCAAGTTTCAAGTCTTAATAAATTCGGACAAGATGCTCTCGTGTGCTGGGGCAATTTCTTCATGGTGTCCCCCAGCCAGCATGATTCTTTTGTTTTACTTTTAGCGCCGCTCCTGGACATAAATGTACTCAATTTGACCCACCCTTGACCCCCGCCTCCCTTATATTCACTGAGTCCCAACGAGATCCGAATAAGGGAAGAAGAGCGAACTCACACACTTGCAAACATATAATACAAATACATATACGTATACATATATGATAGAAATATATGTACTAGTCGAATAGGTGGCCTATAATACGGTAGAAGATAAGAAGGCCACATATGGTCTTCACTTTCAAGGGTCGCCGATGTTTGGTGTCCGTTCAGGCGATAACTATCTCTCCTGTAGATGACCCTCTTATCTTATCTTCAGAGTTGATAGATACGCTCCTGGGATAGGCGTTCTCGTGAAATAAAAGCGAGGGTCATCTCGTGGATGCAGCCGCCACGCCTTAATTAAGTAGCTGCGATAGTGCTCTCACCGACGCAATGCGACGTTATATGCTTGGTTTCATCATAGAACACTGGTGTTATATTGTTATAGCACCAGACTAGTTTGTATGGGGAATTAAGTTGTATCTTGATCATCTGTCTATTGTCTAGTCATTTTTAAGTCATTTCTTTAGTCATTTTTCGAATTTACAATTTTTTCAAAAAGGGCATGTTCAACTAACCCGAACCTTATCATACCCGCATGTTTCTTTACTAACAAAACAAGATTTTTGAGTGAAAAGCCTTAAACCATTCCACGGTTTAAAAAAGTTTTAACAGGCTTGAGAAGGATTTTTTTATAGAATTTCGAAAGATTTAAAAAAAAGTTCAGGGGATTTCGAAACGATTACTGGAGATTTTCAAATATTTTAAGGAGTTTAAAAATAATTCTAGTAATAAAGAGTCTTTTAAAATACATCAAGGAATATATGAGAATGTTTCTAGGACTTCAAACAATTTCAAGAGGTTTCAAATTATTCAAGTACGATTTAAAAAGATTTCATGGGGTTGTACAAGAATCCAAGAATTTTGTAGGATTTCCAAAGATTTTAACAATTTCTATCAATACGTGAAGATTTTTAAAAAATCCAGGGAATTCGAAAGGTTTACAAGAGATTTTCGGATATTTAAAGAATATTTTAAGGGTCTATGTTTCGGATTTCAAAGGATTTTATAATATTTTTGAGTATAAAAAAATGACAATACATTTAAAAAGATTTGGAAATCATTTCAAGAAATTTTAAAATATTTGAAGCTATTTTAAACAAGTTTAAGGAATTTCGTAGTATTTAAAAAGATTTTTCCAAAGATTTCGAGAAACTTCAAAAGAATTCAGGAACACGCGCAACTTTTGCAGCTTTCCCAATAAAATATATCTACGTTTATTAATTCATACCGATTTATATATTGACAAATAAAATATTCGACATATTTTAAGTTCGTGACCGATATTGACAAGAGGAGTATTTCCGGCACCGCTGTTTACGCGGTCGTTCAGCAAAAATGACAAATTACGAATGTTAGAAAAATGCTCCTGTGGGAGCAGGACTACGAAACCGACGGCATGAGAAATCAGACCATTGTGCGACAATAAATATATGTGATATAAATACATATTTCCCTGCCTTTTTGGCCAGAAGAAGTCCGGCAATCACTGCAAATGCTCTGCTCTTTTCCTGCACGATATAAAAGGACAGTCCGAATATAAGAGAAGGGCGAGGGACACCACACATTTCGTATTCCTCGCGCATTGCCTTTATCTCCCCACATTTTTATTGCATGTTGGAGTAAGAATATGTTTTATTTATATTTCATATTTCGCACACGCAGTTAAGATAGGACGGATGAATATCCAACAAAAGGTCGGACATCAGAGAATCGTCCCAAAATTCCAACACGTTTTGGATTTCTTTCGTCGTTTTAGAAATTCCATATCAGTTCAAATATATTAGTCATTTCAAACTGAGTACTTACTTAAAGGACGAAAATTGATTTAATGGGATGTTTTTTCTCCACCAAAAACATAACCCTACTTTGGAAGATTAAACACGCTTTCCAAATGTTTCCTCTCTTGGCTCTCTGCAACACAATTTCCACAAATGATATTCAATATTGTTAAAAAATAGGGTTAGAAACTTACCAATTCAAATTTTCCGAAGAGGTGCACCTTTGGAGAACTTCAAAATAAATAATAATTTTTTGACACCTTCTAAAGACGCCTGATCTGATGCAATCACACAATAGCACTTGCGAAACACTCGAAACCCAAAAACGCAAACATTTTCCTTTATCTAAACAACGCCACCCGTAGAATGACCGAAAACCAAAACAAAAAACAAATGCCGATTACCAAAACAAGGTCGAATTGCACCAATAATCAATCAATCATATTTTCCACCCACTTTTCTTTTATATTACACGACGCTAAAAGAAACTCAATAAAGGACGCGAAGGTTTGCATTTTTCTAACGGTTATTAACAATAATAAACATACTTCAGGCAGGAAAACAGAAGACGAATTGGCCAGGATCGAATTTCTAGGGTTCATAACCGCACCTAACCTTAAATGGCAGATAATCTTAATTTTTTATTCCCATCATCATATTAATTTTTATATTTTAATTTTTCCTTATTTCAGTAAAAAAATTTGAGTCCAAAACTCCAAAAAAACGGGTAAAAAAAGTTATATAAAATTCAGGGTTAAGTCTCAATTACTACGGCACTGATCAACCTGCATTTTGTTTTTAGTAGATTAGAATTTTTCGGAGACTAAATTACGATTTTTTTGTAATATAAAGAGTTTCTCGCTCATAATTCTTTTACTAATCTAAAAAACGAATTTTAAAGCAATTTTTAATACATAATTGAACAACATTTGTGTATAATTAAAACTTTTTCCGCGAAATTCACAATTTCTGAAAATTTTCTCAGTTTGAATTTATTCGATATCTCGAAGTGAACTTCGACTTGTCGCTCGATAGGTGATCACGTGACTTTTCTTGTTTTTCGTGGAATTGGCGCCTTCAGAAAGTTGAATTGTCGTTGTGTTTTGGTGTGTTTATGTGAATAAAATAGCTAATTATGAAAGAAATTATGTGATGATCGTTATTTTCGGAGTTTTAATATTGTTAGCGTCAATTTATACAATTTTGAAACGTGAGTAACAACTTATCTCAGCACATACAAATTTTACGAAACCGCCACGAGTTTTAAGGTTATGTCAATTCTCTCCGCGGTGTAATTGTTATGAAAATTGGGTAAAATATTTCATAAAATAAATGGTAAATTGTTTCAAAAGTGTCGATTTTAGAAGCTTTTCTTGCACTTTGGAGAAAATATAATACTGACAAGCAAAGTATCTTGCGCGAATCCGAATTATTCTTCTAACCTATAAGAATTCTCCGGAAAAAATGTTTACATTCAATCCATTATCGTGGAGGATTAGAAAATAATTACTTTTTGCTTTTTCAGGATATAGGGATCACGAGTTGCCTAAGAAAATGTCAAAAAAACCTTTTATTCATGATTATCCCAAACACAAAGATGTCGAATTTTTGACTGATGATGAGGACGATTTTGAACAAAATACGGAAGATATAAAGTCCAAGTTTCAGGCTGTACTGAATTCTGGAAAAGGGAAAGGAGTATTTAATTGGGGTTCGGATAAAAGTGTGTACTCGAGGGGAATTAAACGAAAAAACGAAAATGAGGAAAAAAAACCCAAAGTTATAGAGATAACGGACGACGAAAGTGAAGATTTTTCCCCGAAGAAAGATAATGTTAGAAATGATTCGAAAAAACCTTCTGGAGAAAGTGATACGTCTCTAGTTAAAGTCGAGGTCCCACAAGTGTCGATACATCATCGGTTGATGATTTCATCTGTGCATGTTGAATTTCCAGTGAGACCCTATCCGTGTCAAACTGCTGTGATGAGCATGGTGATATTTTTTAAAATAATTTATAACTAATTCTGCGACTAAATCAGAAATTTCCGAATTTTTGGAGTAATTCCCTTTTAATTGATATGAATGTTTAAAGAATTTGTTTTCATTTTCAGTTAATCAAAGGATGTACGAATAAACAAAACTGCCTCTTGGAAAGCCCGACAGGAAGTGGAAAAACGTTGGCTCTTTTATGCAGTTCCCTAGCTTGGCAGGATCACCTGGCTCGTGAGTTTTTCATTTTTTTGCATGGAATAGAGAATTATTTATTTTGTATCGTCAGTTGTCGATACGAGAATTACTTTGTTTTACGTGTGCTGAAGGGGTCAAATGCCAGCATATTATACAGAAAAATATTGGCGATTATTTTATTTTCAAAATAGGATTATGAGTCGCGATTTTTAAATTATTAGGTTGAATTCTAGACTTTGTTGGAGAAGTTCTGGTGTATCTGGTGTATTTGAGAAACGTCGATAGGGTCTTATTAAGAAAAGAAGATTTTAGATCCTCTTTCTAGATTTGTAAAGAAAGCAGGTGCAATCTTATGAATTTTTTTAGGATTTTAATTTACATCGCCTTATGCTGAACAGTTTACAGACAGTTTCAAGAATCTTTTAAACTCTCTTACAATGTTTTGAAGTCCAGCAAAACTATTTGACAACTTTCTAAATTTCCTTGTAATATTTTAAACCTCTTGCAAATTTTTTAAACCCCTAAATAGATATTAAAATCCTTGCAATTTTTTGAAAAGTATTAAATTCCTTTGAAATCTAACGGGTTTCTAATTTTCGAGATTCGCACGCCTGCCGAAAATTTGAGTAGTTCGTCGAAAAGAGCAGCTGCTCGTCGTTTCTACACGAAACTCGGTGGTGAGTTAACGACCGTCCGTCACGAGACAATCCCCGAAGAAACGCGACTACGTTGGATAGAAAGGATATAAAATATAGAGATAAAGTAGAGCTGTGGAAGTCGACCCAAGTCCTGGTTTAAACAGGAGTCAGGGCTGAGCAACGACTTGCTGTCACCTTATCCGCCATTATGAAACTGCACTACTCGCAATTCAGTTTCGTCTCTCTTTCTCATTGTCTGCTCCTCTTTCTGTGAATTGAGTTGGTTCCCTGGTGGTCCCTAGTGGTTGCTTGAAGGAATAGGAATAGGTCTTCTTCCCCGATACATATAGAAGTTAGAGAAAGAGGAATTAACAGTTTTGTGACACGCTATTTCGCGATTCTTGAAGCATTTATTATGAGAAGGTGGGGGAATGGAATCACCCTATCTTTTACATCCCGCTCGGATTAAAGGACAATTTTGACGTTCTTGAGAAGCTCGATTGTCTCCAGGTTTTATGACTCTCGTTTCGAAGAATTCTTTGTAGCTGCCCATCCCATTCGATATTAACTTTTGAAGCAATGTCGGAATCTAAACGACGCTTCATTGTTTTTGATGAACCCCGAAATTCGTGTATCGATGTTTAACGGTCTGGATTTTAAGGGAGGATATATAGAGTTAGGAGAGGAAAAGAGGCGTAGTGATATCTTTCCATTTCCTATTTTTTGGACACTAACTATTCTATCTTATTTAAAATTTTAATTGAGATTTTGGATTTCCAGATTTTTTATGGTTTCTTGAACTAAATTTTTCTATTTTTAATCGATTCTAAGGTTTTTGGTACATTAAACAAAATTTTAAATTTAAGTTTTATTGACTTGCATTGAAAATAAAAGTTTTTTTTTTTTTGCTTTTAGCCAAATTTAGTAATATCTACTTTTTTTTTGCAAGTTTGCTCCCTATTTTTTTTTAAGTTTTTATTGTACTTCTGTGCAATTTTTTGGACGTTGAGACTTCAACTTTGAATTAGAGAGAAATAATATAAAAATTCAGAGTGAAATTCTCAAGGCTTGTATATAACGTTTAACCGATTATAATAAAAAAATGGTACAAACATGCACGTTTTACGTTCGTCTTCAGCACGTAACGTAGAAAGTTACAGTGCAGCGAGTGAAAAGCCTCAACTGTCTATTTAGGCATTCTTACCTGCCATATTAATTTAATTTATTCAACCGTTTATTTCTGCCTAATGACTCTCATGAGCCTCTGGTTGGCTGTAATTTTGTTTGTCGTGTGCATGTCGCTAATTGCGTGCGATTCGCGCAATTTCTAAACAATTACGCGCCTCTGATTACAATATTTGTCTCGAACTGGGTGGTACCAGCTTGTGGAAGAAACTCGCTGTTCTTAATTGTCTTATTCTTTGTCACATGACTTGAAACTTCATACAAAGGTTCTAACATTTTCATTCGTCTTTATTACTTTGTTTTTAAAGTTTCAAGTCGTTTTGGTAATAGATTGTTATAAATTTTAAATTCTGTTACTTTGAAATGAAAATTAATTGGTCGACAGATATATATATTTTGATAAAAAATCCTTCTTCATTCGGCTTTTAGTAAAAATATATAATTAACCGAAATTCGAAGTTGTTGAAACCTGATAGGTATAAATCAAGGGAGCAAGTTTCTGTCGAACTGCATTTTCGGTCTAATGGGTCTTATCTAATGCTTATCGAGGTTCTAATCGAAAACCAACTTCCATTAACTCGCATCTCAGTCGCAGTTAGAATGTTCAGTAGAACTTGGAAGCGCGTCATCGTACCTTTGATAAGCCTTCAGGAAATTAGGGGGTCGCAAATAGGTTTCGATGATTCAGAGTTTCATCCTCTGAATTTCGATTCCATTTTCGATAAATTACACATCTCTATATTATTCAAATTCGCATTATGACGTAAATCTCTTCAAACATTTCAAATTTCCTTTAATTACTTGGAAATTTTTTTAAAGCACTAAAAATATTCTGAAATCCTTTCGAAATCTCTTGAAAATCCCTCAAAACCACTTGAAATCTTTTTAAAGTCCTAAAAATATTTTTAAATCACTTGTAATCCCTTGAAGTTTTTAAAAATATTTAGACATCACTTCTAAAATTCCTTAAAATCGTTTTAAAACTTTTGAAATCATTTCGCAAGTTTTTGATTATATGAAATACCACAAAACTATTGAAATCTGTTTAAATCTTCTTTAAATATTTCGAAATCTCTTGATATTCCTTTAAATATTTTCAATTATTAAAACGAATTTTAGCCCTATCAAAATTTTTCAACATGAATCTGAACGACTTTAAAAATACAATTTAGACGGAAATGATCGCGTGAGATTTCGGGTCTCGACAAATTAAACGTTTCCCAACGTTAACATCATATTTGCGTGAGCAATTTTTTTTTTTTCACTTTTTGGGTGAGAAGCTCCGGTGACGCGATGCTCTGATTCCCGGAACGGGCTGGAACACCCGCGCTTCGCGAATTTGAGTTCCGAGATCCTGGGACAAGTCCTTCGCATTATCATGACATAATTTATAAAGCACGACTTCTCAACTGGCACGCGATCTGTCGCTCCCTGATAATCAAATACACAGTCATTTATATACCTGCTTATCTGCTTGTGAACTTGTAAAAAGCACCGTTTATGACTCGGTAGCCATGAGACAGGTTTAGGTTTAGGTTTCATTTCTTATTTGCCTCTACTTAATTAGAAAGTCGTATTTTTTAAAAACTATCCAAAGAGAGTAACAAAATTTAAATTGCGAATTTCAAACTCTTATAATACGTTTTGAGTGAGAGGTTGATCACTTTTGAAATCTGACGTACACTTACTCATAACATTTTTTGCAATCTTTTGCAATATTTTGAAATCCTTTAAAATCTTTACCAATTTTTTAAATATTATTTAAATCCCTTAAAATATTATAAAATCTCTTGATATTATTTAAAATCTCTTAAAATTTCTTAAAATCTTTTGGCACCCTTAAATGTTCCTCGAAATCCATTGCAGTGTTCTTTTCTTGAAGTTTTTTTTGTTCTTTTAAAATCCTACGAACTTAAATTATTTAAAATTTTTCCAAATTGAATTATTATGAATTCTTTAAAATCCTGAAATCTGCCCTACAGTCAAAATTCGGGCCTATGGTATTTAAAAAAAAAACATATTAAAGATCCAGATGAGAAATAAACATGTAATAAACTGAATCTTTTAATTCGATATCTAAAAACCAATATTATGTCAAAGTTATGCTAACTGAATATTATATTTGAAGCACTTCCGTCGTAAATCTAATTTACGTGGTTGGTTTTGACTTCAAATTTCAATAATCGCTCTAAAAATCGTGTTCTTGAATTAAAATGTGTATTTCAGAGCAACACGCGAAGTTCGCAAAGCGGGCATCTATTTCTCTTTAATAATTACCGAAATCTAAAGTCAAGAGGGCACTCCACACGGAAACGACGAATATCGGAGTGTGTCATCGCACTGCACGCCATAATCCCTTTTTCAAATACTTCTCCAATTTATATTACCCTTTGAACCTAAAACTGTCACGCTCATTCGAGTGGTACTAGTATCCACCAAACTCTAGACTCATTTAGCAGTTGGACTCGTATATAAATTAAACAGTTTCGAAAGAAAAATTGTCGGTGAGTAAGTTTAGTCGATATCATTCAACCCCTTTTACTCTACTCCGTTATTAGATTTTTTGCATCTAAATGTGAGTCGCTGAGCTTAATTGCTTATCGTAGGTAGGAAAAACTTTGCCAAAGTAATAATTTCTTTCAATTTTTTAAATTGAGGTACGCAAACGTTCTAAAGTGGAAAAAAATGTCTTCTAAGAACTAAATTGTTTAAAACACGTGTCATTAGAGTTGTAGCTAAACCTTCGCAGTAAAAATAACTCAATATATTGAATAAAATCAATACTATTCGGAACGGAGAGTAAATTTAACCCCAATTTGTCACTTGAAAGCTCCCACTATGCTTCTTGGGAATGGTACACGATGTTGGTACCACGGTACACCACAGGAAGGACATTATTAATGTCAGAACGTCAGAGAAGTCGCATATTCCGTAGTTGCATGCTGCCGCGACACAATATATAATTCCGCGTTCGCCAATAATTATTATGGCTTCCAAGTTTCCTGTCGCACAATGGCTCTCCTCGCTACTGGTTGTTCGGAAACTTCTTATACTTGTGCACCAGACGTTCCACTTCGGTAATAAAGTGACATTATCCGGCATGCGATTCTGCGATAAACTTTTGAAATTTATTCCCTAGACTGCAGATCAGCCCTAAGTTATCCCTTTTAGATTTTAAGTTTCCTCAAATATATCTAATGAACGGAATCGCACAAATTTCATTGCCTCAAAAGCTATATAAAAATTATTCTTTCCAATGAACTTTATTAGTATTATTATTTTTATTATTATTATTATTTTTATTATTTTATAATATTCCCGAATTTGAAGAGTTTCAGAAATTGGAAAATTGACGAAAATTCAGAAGAATTAAAAACTAATTTAAAGGATATTTTATGGGATTTCAAGAAATATCTAAAACTGCCAATTATTGCGAGGCATCTCGAATTAAATTCTTGGAAATCATTTGAAATATTTTAAAGCTTCTTGAAGTCTTAGAAAATCCCTGAAATTACTTTTTTTGTCCCTCGCAAACTTTTTAAACTCATTAAAATCCAATTAAATCCCCTGAATTTTTTTGTAATCTCTGGAAATTCTTCTAAATCCTTTAAAATTCCCAAAAATAGCTGAAATTCCTTTTTAATCCTTTGAAATTTATTTGCAATTTCTGGAAATTCTGGGCATTCCTTTTAAATCTGTTGAAACCCTCTGAAATCTATGAAAATTATTGGAAGTATTTTAAAACTTAATGGAATCGAATTAAATCCTTTTAAATTTTTTAAAATACGGAGAAATTCTTTGAAATCCCTTAAAATCTTTATAAAATCTCTTAGAATTCATTGAAATTCGTTATCCTTCTAGAAATTCTTGAAAATCCTTTGCAAAATATATCTTGAAAAATTTTGAAATTCAACTAAATTCTAACTAAATCCCAGAGTGTCAATTTTTTATCTAAAGGTTGATCAAAGGAGTTGTAATTTTTCAGTTGCTTTTCCATTGTGCAACATTTTTATCCATATATGCCTGAAATTTCATAATCTTTCGAAATCTCTTAACATCTCTTAAATTACTGTAATATATAGGATTGAGTGAAAACGTAGGAGCTTCAATATTGACAAACATCGAACTTTATTATTCATATTGTCAATAATAAGTTAATAAGTAATAAATAATAATAATAATAATAATAATAATAATGATAATAATAATAATGAATAACAATTTCGAATTGAAAAAGTGCATTGAATTCCCATGGTGCAAGTTTGCGGAACTTCTCTGTTTGTCGGGACATGTAAAGAACCCAAAGGGAGACTGCAGGCAAGGCCGAATTGAAGGAAATTCGTTGCAGCGAATTAAGATCGTTTGAATCTGAAATCTTGAAATGCATCGGTCGCGAATGAACCGAATGAACGACGAAAGTGAAGAACGGTAGCCATGGACCGCTGGGGCTACCCGCAGAGCCTGCTACTTGCTGGCAGCTCTCCGAAGAAAAGACAAAGGCAAGCTTCTCTTTCATGATGCCGACATTAAGGTACCTACTACTATAACCTACCTACTATACGTCCTCGGGACAATACAGTTCGCATGCGGGTCCAACGGATCTCACGTCGCTTCTGTGCTTATACGACTCACACAATCTACAAACTGGCCTTCCTCTGCGGCAATGCCGTCCAATTTCTTCTGGCGACGAGACTCTCACACGCCAAGAGTCTAGGTCCAGATCTTCCATCTGTGCATGCTCAAATACTGCATACGGGCCTACTGCTTCTTCTGCTGTTTCTGATGCACCAGTAAAACAGCATCTCGCTCTCCTAGAAACCAAGATTGCTCTCCCTAGATAAAGAGAAAAGAAGTTCCGCGAATCCCCGAAGAATCGAGGACATAAGGTACAACTTGAGGTGCGTAATGCGGGCCACGAAATTTAATGACTGGACCAACGAGATGTAAAGAGGCCGAGAAAAATTGATCTTTATACCCAGATATTTTAAGTTTGGTTACCACCGTCAAACATAGAGCTTCATGAATGAATGAATCGAATTGAATTTTCAACTACATATGGAAGAACCGGCCCCTATATCCCCTAATGTCTCTTATATATTCAACTGATGTCTCCAAAGTCCCATATTTTCAAGATTTGGTATTTAGTCAAAAATCTAAACATTTTAGACTAGAATAAAGTCTTTTAGGTGCCGAACATTCTTTTTCATAAAATATTTAATATTACTGTCAACCCTTTTCTACATCCAGAGAGCAATTGGAAGCCTCTAAAATCTCTCTTTAATTTTCCCCATAAAACCTCTATTTTCGATTTGGCTCGGCGAAAGTAGAAATCCCCGACTCGGGTACGGCATTGTTTTCCAGCGTCGCTTTTCCGGTCCCACCAAGACTTTCCTTTTCTCCTTTGTCGATCTTTTCTCGCTTAGGACTGACTACACAATATAAAAAGTCTGGATCGATAATGGAATAAAGTCGGGGCAGTAAGGCCGTCGGCAAGTCCCGGATGGACTCGAGGAAGATAAGGGACCCCCCAAAGCCTCGCCAGGCGCCGGCGGTTCGCATCGAGTCCTCAACTTCTCTCTGGGGTGGTCCGCGGCGTTCTTCGCGGCCCCTCGCCTCTCTGCGGTTTTCCTTTTATATGCTCCGTCACTCTCTTATTCTTGTCTACTCTCTCTTTCCCTCTCTCTCGGGCCCATGCGAATTCGCCTTTTCGATTCTTCCCCACTCCTTTTCTCTCGATCGTGCCAGAGTGCCGATCGCGACCTCGCGGGGCCTGTCGATCGCACCGAGAGGCCTGATCGGCCCTCTTCGGCTCCCTTCGACCTCCTTCGGCGCCTACCGATCTTCTGAGAAGGGTTCCCGATTCCTCGCAACGATGACTTACGTAATTTCGTGTCGGGATCGTTCTCTCTCCCGATTCCTGGATTTACTCTAGATCCAGTTGATATATTCAAACCCCAGCGCCATATCACTTCCACGGACTTGATTTCTGCATTCTGCACCGATAAATACGAACCAGATCGTAGATGAGGGGGTTTTCTGTTTTGCGGAATTCAATTCCTAATTTTTATTTTCTCGATTTAAAATTTAAAAAATTAGTAACGTTGACAACTTCAATTTTTTCAACTTAATGGCCGTTTTAAATTTTAAACTGTACAATTGAGAGTTTTCAAAAAGTGTTTATGTTTTATTTCTATCGTGGGTATCAAGTTTGTAAGATTTCATAAAATTCTCTTTAAATTTCTTCAGTTTTCAGGCTTTTTTCATTTATTTCTTCATATTCTTGGATTTAAGATGAAAAATAATACATCTTTTGTATCTTTGTTTTATTGATTAGTATTTTGGATTTTATATATTAATAATCGGCGAAATTGAAACTAAAACAATTATAAATATATCCAGAAAATTAATTATAGGATTTATATTAATTGTTGAAGATCAACGTCGCGATTATGACCAAGTCAAGCACTTTTTCACCCTGGTGATCTAACGAGAAGCTTTAATCCATCCCGGATGGTATTTATAACTGAGAAAAACCGGAAATTTATTAATCAAAAATTAGTAAACACTCTGTAGGGCCCCACGGGGGTGGGGCTTCTCGTCCGAATAATTAATCTAATTTAATCTAAAATATATTTATAGGAAGTGAAGCAAGTTCCAAGGTCGACCAGTTTCTTGATTCTGTGCATTTCGCTCGTGCCAAATGGCAAAATGGCGCTGCGTATTTCAATCGGCATAGTTTAAATACTTCTCCGTGAACCATTAAGGAAGGTCGCTTATAAGTATTTATCAGGGCAATGGCAGCGTGTAAGATCTTATCCTGGCCGTGTTAACTAGGTTCACGTTCGTGTCCCGAACCTCCGAAGGCGAAAACGGCAACACGAATCGACCTCGACTCGAGGACCTGATCCTTAAACTTATTTCGAGCAATCTTCACCAAAAATCTTCCATCGCGTTAACAAACTGCTGACAGTTCAAAACACTGGTTTGCGTCGATTAAACATTTCATAAGTCAGACAGATGTGAAAGGTGTCAACACTTTCTTCAGCAAACAACTTTTTTTTTTAGATATTCATCAATATCAACTGAAAGTTTTCGTGCAGAAATCTCGAAAGTTCATTTAATACAGACCACCCAACACGAAGGGTGTCAGATTCCTCGAAATCATGAGATCAACAATCAGAGGTAATCTCCCTCGCAGTGGTTGGAATTGGGCAATGACTAATCGTGCAATCAGGATAATTCGAAACCTCGACTTAATCAAGCTAAAACGCGAGCATCGCTGGAAAAGAAAAGAGGCGGCCTAAGGGAAAGTACGTTTTCGTGGCACCTGCTGATAAATCTACGCACGCACGAGGTTACAAACGGCGCGATTATAGTTAGTTCAGGGAGACTCTTGTGCATACGAATAAAAGCGAGAAGAAGTGATGCAAGAGCGGGGCAAAGAGAGATGACTGTGAGAGGGAGAAAGAGGCCGGCATCTTTGATCTTACATACACATTACACATGTTGTGCATAGAGGTACGACTCACACTCGCCTATTTTCCATGGGAGCTTTGGAAGGAATCTATCTTTACATTCGCATGTCGCACACTCTCACCATTCACCACTTTCACATATTATATCGCTGCACACACATATATCTTGCGTGCATTTACTTTTTGGTGGTTGGAGTACATCACATATGCATATGTTATTCTGCATGCGTATTATGTTACACTTTGGCATATTATTCTGCAAATAGAGGCACTTCATTAGGCAAATGTTGACGTGTGCGATAATTATATATTTTATATATAATTATATATAAAATATAATTATGTGTGATTGTGGATGTGTGTAATCCATTTGCAGACATTATTTTCTTCAGTTACGCATTATGATGAAGACCATCATCATTATCACGATCTAACTGATTTTCTTCTTATTCCTACTATTCCGAGCGACACCAGTCGATTTAAAATAAGACTATGTGTTGTTAATTTTTTTCCATGCACACAAGCAATTAATTGAACACTTGAACATGAAACCAGAAAAGCTTTTAGACATATAAATTCATATGAATAGGTATGCGCGGGTGAGAATGCACCTACAATGGTGGCAATACGCATTAGCAAAAGGTCCTGTGTGCACTTTGTGCAGAGCACACTATAAAGTGTACCTAGAAGTGCTTCGCAGAATGCAATGGAAGTCTGCAGTTAATTTATATATGTATAAGTAGAGAAGGAGAATCTATGGTACGTGTTTTGCATACTCGGGGGCGTTGATAAGAAGCTGGAGGTCGTTTCATCAAAACGAAATGAAACTGAAGTCCGCAACGTTTATGAAATACTTTTTTTTTTTTTGTAAAAAGCATGACACCTAAAATTTCATTCATTTAATTGGTTCTATTTTGATGTGGAAAGAATCCTAAAAAATTTTATCCCCCTACCATTAAAATCAACTCCTAAGCACAAAAAAATCATTATGATTCACCTAACTTTGTCTTTGAGGGTGATCCTAGAGCGGTAGGTAGATGTAAATGCATGAAATTTTTTTTGGTCTTCTTTAGATATTAAATGGAACCATTTAAAGCAATAAAATTTTAGGTCTCGTTATAAAAAAGAAAAGAATTTTCGTTGTAAATGTTACGAATTTTATAGTTACATTCCCACAAACACGTTTCGCTTCGCTTCCCGCGAAAATTTATCGGTATGATGAAAAGCGGTCGTCAGAACAGGTGAGAAAATCTCAGATGTAAAAAAAGTTTTGAGCGGAAGTCTCGATGTAGGATCTCGGCAGTTAGGCAAGTACGGAGAATAAAAAGTCTTTGGATATAAATATAATGTGCCCACAGCAGAAAGAATTCTTGCTCTGCGTTTGTGTCAGTATTTTTCAAGAGGAGGAGCGCCTGTGCAAGAGAGGAAGTGAATACTAATTAATGACTCTTAATTTTCTTAATTACCCTCACGAATGCGCTGATCGCCCGCAAGCGCGTTGCGCATCCGTATTTACGAAGCCTCTGATTTCTGCGGGTCCCTTGTGATTCCTTCATTCCAATTAATTCACTGATTCGATGTTCTTTCAGTCACATGTCTCAAATTGCACTTCATTCTTCCATCAAAGAATGCCTCAGTAATTGGCCTTCAGAAAATGAATTACTGTCAAAAATTGAAGGTTTTTGAATATAAAATTGCTAAGTGATGTTTTTTGATTAATTAATTTTATGAAGTTTAATAGGATGTGATAATGAAAATGGAGAGTCCTTAATTAGTGGCTCTTGATTTAATCAAGGGTATTTTAATTTATCGGACTTTTTAGAGAAGGGTGGCGCCATCTTCACGATTCTTTGTTAAACCCCTCGAAGGGAAATTTTAGTTTCGATGCGAACCTTATTTGGCAGGTTTCTGTCAGAATTCTTTTCAATTTTCTCATTTCTGTTTTAAATATGAAATATTGCGATTAATGGAGAATTAGACATTGAAAGAAATCGATTCCTGAATCAAGTCTTCAAGTTTCAGGTTTTGAAATCATTAAAAACTTTAATAATCTGTTAACTTCTGCAGGTGCGTCATTTTTCTCGAAATTAAGTCATATTTAAATATTTTTAACCTTTTTTTAAAAAATCTGTTGTCTTAGTTGCAAATTTAAGCCCAGTGTTCATTTTTAAAGCAACCACTTGAAAATTAAGCCTTTAAATTATGTTTAATTTCAATTTTAAAAGAGTTTACAAAAAGAATAACTTCCGACGGACAGATTGAATAAATTGAAGTTAGAGAATTCTAAGTTTAAAGTATCTAAAATTGATTAATTTATAATAACCGAAAACCCTGATTATTTCGATTATAGATGCACCCACAAAAAAGGTCGGTAAGATAGGGATCGGGTAAATTGTACATTTAAATTGAACATGAATTCAAAATTTTGTTGTGCAATATATTTTATTATCCGTGAAAATAAATTAATATTTATGGAACGATGTTCTACTTTTTCAAATTTTATGCCGGAAATTTTGAAATGTCGGATAATTTAAAATTAAAACTCTTCTGAATCTTATAATCCATATATTCAAAATATAACTTTCGAAATTGACTGATCTTTTTCTATTTCTTGAACCTAGAATTCGTCGTAAAAATGTTGGTATAAAAAAAATGTAACCCTTTCTTAAAATTTAAAGATCTCAGCTCTTTAGAGACGACTATATATATTACCTATATTTGATACGCGACATAAGATTCGAGAAGAAAAAAAGGCATTAAATTTGCACAGAAGCTCCATCGGAAAGCCCTTTCGTCTTCTCGACGGGTTATAAAAACTGTGGATACTCCTCCTTTTCTTTTGCGATTGCTTTCTTCTTTCCTGAGTACTTTGTGCAGCAGTAAAGTATTCTTTTTGGCGAATGGTAGAACCGAAAGCCAATTTCGATTGGTTTTATTAGATGTCTTTCGAATCTCTCGCCGACGCTTTCCTCTTTAAGGTCCACAGTTTTCTTTGTAGAGTAAAGAATTCCACATGAGCGAGATGCACACCGTTCTCTTCTCACAAAATATATCCATTGCTCCACTTCCATTGCAGTCGACTTTGAAGTCTTTAAACTCAAAAGTACACTTAGAAAATAATATGCTAAAATCCATCAACGACAATTTTTTTTACCTAAATAATACACGGAAAAAACTGTTATGGATGTGATAACCACAGAAATAGTTAAATATGGTACAACTACAATTTATGGTTTCCACAACCACAACTGTGGCTGCTACAACCATATCTATTATGGCACAACAATCAAAGCTATGTGGCAACTATTATTAAATAGTTGTCACAACTATTATATATTCATATAATAGGTGCCACATAGCTGAGGTTGTTGTCACATAATATTTGTGGTTGTGACAACATAGTTATACATAATATAACTATTAACATAGTTATACCATATTTTACTATTTCTGTGGTTGTCACAACTATAGAGTTTTTTCAGTGTATTGTATATTTGATAAAATAAGAATATACATTTCTTCCGGAAACGCATAATTTATCATTGGTGGCGAAGAAAAGTGGTTAAAACAGTTTTTAACATGTTTACATTATTACAATTTTAAACTTTAAAGAGAGGATATACATATTTCCGGCGTCTATTTACCCAGCAGTGTTGGATCAGAGAAAGTTTAACGGGACCAAAGTTCAAACAATTTTCCGAACTTCTAGAAAAGTCCTTGAACTTTTTTTTACAGAAATAACTCGGGAAAAAGTGAGAAAGTATAAGATTTCTTCAAACTTTTCCCAAAGGAACTTCCTTCGAATATTCACAAAGCTTTTACTGAAAATATTATAACAAAATAGGAAACCAAATTTTGAATCATTTAATTTTAAGTTTAAAAATGCCCAAGTCTCGGGATTTACGAGAGATTTTAAAAAAATCTGTAAAAAATATTGTGAAGGGATGTGGACAGCGTATAAATTGAGCGGGAGAAATGAAATAAATAGGAGACGAAAGCTGGCAAACCTAAAAATAATTGCCATGCTGGGAATGGCAAACCAAGAGGAGGGTAAAAATGAAAAATAAAAAATGAAAAGAAAGATACCCTCCTACATCGCAGCAGAGGCTGTACCGACATGGCAAACGCGAAACACGATGGCGCGCATTGTGGCATGAAGGCATTGTTTTCTACGCCGGGAATCCAGGAATCCGGGACTTGGAACTCGGAACCCGACGGGTTGTTCATTTCGCCTTTACTTCCTTTCGTACTCATTCGCTTCCAGGCGCATTTTTAATTTCCATTGTTGCAACAAGAGATGCGGCATACCCGCCCACGTCGAGTGACTTTCTTGTCGCGTATGTTTTGCACGTCAAGGCCGCCAATTCATATTCTGACGCACAGTGGCAAAATGCGATATTTTCCTGAAAGAATTGCCTTTTAAAATGAAAAATTTTCATATCAAGAGCAAAGAAGCATTTTTATAGGCTTCGCAGCACAAAATATTCTCAAAACAGGGGAAATTTCGTGATTTTTTCAATTAGAGGGGGAATTGTCTTGAAAGTAGAGAAAAGAGAGAAATTGTTAAAAAGAGGAGAATAGGTGATAAACTAAAAAGCGTTTTTATCAAAGACAATAATTTTCTAAAATATTTCCGTAATTTTAAAGCTTATACCAATTTTTTCTGAATTATATAGTCTTTTGTACTTGGAGTTTGCAGATGAATATTCTGTAACAATATGTGTGTACAGGTCTATTCGTAGAAAGTGCACGTGAACATATTTGCACATGCGAAGCCCCTCCGCTTCGTTCTAATTAACCGATTCTCATTACGTAGTCGCGCTGTCGCGTTGCGAGCTTGCATTTAATGAGACCACACCGCGGGCTTCCGTCTGGTATCCACTTTTACAAGTATCTGTCCGTGATAATGTGTGCAGTACTATTTTCCCTCCACATGTCGTACTATTTTTCTTTCTAAAAATTATCTTGTTGCCTTCCACAAGAAATTAATTACAATCTGGAAAGATTTCCAGTTTGCGGATCTTCATTTTACCGAAATTCGTTTGATCGAATAACAATTTACCCTAATTTCTATTTCTCTAAATTCTGATGGGGTCCTGACCAGTTTGCCATAGTTCTAGTGTGGTCCTGATCTGGAATACTATGTCCATTATTTTTAATTTTCCGAATTATCCCTTGCCCTAGTTTTTATTCTTCCGAATAGCCATTTGTCATGATTTTATTTTACTTTCGAAAAAAACTACTCAAACGGCGGACGTCTATGAAAGCTCAGTGCTCATTAATTCCTATGCCGTATAGTACAGTATACTATACTATATTATACAATCAAGCAATACGCAGTAGCGGACAATTTTTCCGAGATTTCTATCTCAGTTCTCAAACTCGAACACAAGATATGGCGCGATTGGCGAGTCGCTTGATTTTATTGGCCCTTTATCAGTGGACTCATCGCTCGCTCTTGCTGTTTCTTCGCTATCCATCAAATGTCAATCTTCGACCGATCTCTGATCCCCCTGGCTCAGGATTGGTACGTAAATCCTGCAGGATCGACTTCAACCTGAAACCCATGCCGATGCAAGTTTTCTCCCGTTGGCGTTTGAACATTCGACTTCGACTCGTTTGTCAGGCTACATAGCCACCGAGTACACACTATGCACATGTACATTGTCCTTCTACCGACGCTATCCTCGATTCCTATTGGACGAAAGCGTCACAGAACCCCGCCCACAAGCGGGTTTCTATAGAATCACCTATACAAATGTCAGGATGTCTCGTAGAGAAGAGTGGGTTTATATATCTACAGGAATATGCATATGTTGGCATGTATATTTATCTGTGAGTGTATGTGGATGTCGAATTAGTGAAGGGAGAAGAGATACTTGTACACACTTGGAAATCCCCTCGCAGCATCCCTTTGCCCTCATCCCTCATTTCCTCCAACCCCGATCCTCTCAGTGCCTTCCTGGCTCTTATGGAGCTCTGTTTTTAACGAAGAAACGAGCGAGGGAGTGAGAATGCGAAAGTGCTTGCAATCCTGCATGAGTTCGTATGAGGTACACAAGAAAGCCGGGGAGAATGAAAAAGTAGAGGGAAATGGGGAGAGTCGAGAGGAAACAAGGTTTCATCCTCTTCTGGAACTATCCGGAGAGACGTCAAAGGCACCTGCGATTAGCGAGGGGTTTGACACTTCTCTTGATGATTCAACTGATGAAGATGGTGGAAGATGAACCAAGTTTACCAACAGGGATTGAGTTGCAGAGTGAATCTTTGCTTAATCCAAAAAAGAGAATTAATTCTAAAAAGAGAAGTATTTCAATAACTCTGTAGAGATGAATAAGGAACTATTGAAAAAATGCAGAAAAAAACTTTAGATTTTGTCAGCCAGAGAAAAATAGATTTGCTAAGAGTTATTTATAAGGCTCAAAAAAAAATTCGGATCAACATCAACATGAAGCCAACCCCAATTCAAAATCAATTCGAATGAATTCGAAAAAGGTTTTTCAAAGAGAATGATTTTGTATGAATCGAAAGCAAAGTTCGGACTGACTCAGATTGATTTGATTGGTTCAAATTAGTTCGGATTTATTCGGATAGAATTCCTATCCGAAGCTTTTGCAAGGGAATTAGAAAAGCATTTGAAGATTCACACAAATCTATTTCTGATAATTCTTGTTTGCATTCAAACTTGATTCGTCTCCCGCACTAGATTGCAATATTTGTGAGACAGGCAAATCTCGAAACTGATGAGTTTTTCAAGTGGCAACTTCTTCTCAGTCAAGCTACTTATTGTTTTCAAAACACACGGGAGAAGTTGATGCTACTTTGCTTTCTAGACTCTCAAGTTATACGTTTTCATTACGATACCTCTTTGAGAAAAGCGATGCTTTTTTCCGATACACTACTTGCATTAGTTTAAATTAAGCTAATGTAAGTAGTGTATCGGAAGTTATTTTCTCGTTATTATCTCGAAATTGTTTTCTCGTTATGAATGCGAAATGACGTCTTACCCCGTAAAAATATCACGTTTGAATTATTATATTATTATAAAGTTATTTTCCATTTTTTCAATTCATTTATAAATTTGCCTTAATTTCTTCTGAATTCGTGTACAATTATTTTTAATTATTTTTTATCCTTTTGAAATCTTTTGTTTTCTTTAATTATCTCAGATTCTTTAAAAATTTGCATCAATGTTTTCAATTCACTTAAATTGTTTTGAACTCACTGGATTTTATTTGAATTATTTTGATGTCGCTTGAATTCTTTTCTAAAAGCTTTTAAATTCCTTTGAAATCTTTTGAAAGCGTTGGAATTCTTTTTTTGAAGTGAGGAGGACTGAAAAATACCGAAAAATGGAGTTCCCGATAAAAAAATGATTATTAAAAAATGATATTAACCATTTTTTATAAGGAATTTTATTTTTCAGAATATCCAAAGTCCTTATGATTCTAAAAAGCAATAAAATCACACAAATAGAATTCCAAGAATATTCCAGCATAGAAAATCCTGCATTGTCTAGCAGCACGAAGTCTTCAATACCACTCTAAATGAGAGGATTCGATTAAAAGCAGAGTCTCGAAATCTCCTGATAAAACAGCCCGGTGAAGAGACGCCCTAAGGCTGTGTGTGTAGCTAGCTATATGTATAGAGACCTTCGACGGAAATTCATGGAGATTCAAAGATCGAAACCCTTCAGAGATTCAGCAGAATACTAGCAGAGTTTCCTCCTCCCTTTCCTTTTCACCCGCTCACTTCTCCTCTCTTTCTATCCTTCATGGATTTGAAAATGAAAAGCCCAGGGCACAAAGAACAAAAGAGAACGAACTCGGGGCGCTCTCTTCTCATAAAGGCACAAAAGTACATCTCCTGCTCGAGAAGACCCCACGATCTATTTGGTAAACAGGCTAACGGATGGGCCAATGAAACTACGCACCGATAGATGGACAGAAATACATACAGAAATATAGACAGACAGACTTATAGAAATACAGAGACAGACAGATAGATAGACCGATCGACCGGTGAACAGACAATGCCGCTCATCGCTCGATGGACAAAGCAGCTATTGCGTAAACACTCCAAGACCTGCCGACAATGGAAGAAAATATAATGCAGCGAATCTCACTACTTCTAGATTACCCGGATAACCACGGAACTTCTCTGTTTCCGATGTAGTCTTGTACTCTTCTTACTATTGTCATCGATCCGCGATGCTTCGGGCGAGATAGAATTCAGAGGATGCGAAAGGAAAGATAAAACGCTTCGACTTTGATTGTCGGTGTACCTATTTCGATTTCTCTATTTGTAGGTGCCTTATATTCTTATATAGTCTTGTATCTTTTGGAGTGCGTGTTTCCCGTATGGGTAAACTTGCACCCGAGGCGATGCTTTGTGGGCAGCAGAAGAAAATAAGATGTTGTGGTTTTCGAATCCCGGGTTAGGAAAGAAATCTATAAGAAATCTCGAAAGGAAACTCAATGCTGTCCTCGTGTCTTGAAAAAAACATTCGGAAATGGCCCAGAGGAAAGGTTCGAGTTCTGAAAATTGCGAGGATTCTTTCCTAGGTGAATGAAAGAATTCTATAGCTAATCGAAAAGAGAAACATCTAGACAGCAGAGGGGTTGATCATTTACTCTTGAACTCTGCACCGAGAAAAATATTTTCTTCGTTTAAGAGTATTTCTCTTATTCTGATGCAATTTTTCCTCTACAATATGGTATATAAAGTTTTCTTCTTAATTTTAGAGGATTGTTCTCTTCTAGAAAGGATTCCTCTCAAATAAAGAGGAATCCTCTTAAAAGTAGAGGAAAATAATCTAATTCGTAGAGGAATATGCTCATTTTTGAGAGGATTCCGTAAAAGAAATTTTCCTCTATTTTTCTCAGTGTACACTCAAATTTTGAGTGATAAACCTCTCGTTTTATTAGAAAAAGTGGTGGGAGAATATCTTATTTGATGCTGAATTTCGAACGAAAATTTACAACACATTAAATATTTAAAATTGATTAATTTTAATTGTTGAGAAATTTGAAATTCATCTTTCCATCTTTTGTCTAAACTGAAATATAATCAAACAGATTATAATGTTTTACTCTTCATCTTAAGCAAAATATCCTCCTGAATAATAAAGCTGCAATATCAATTTCTCCATCTCCGAGTGTTGAAAATCGTTTTACTTATAGTATCGCGTTGCAGCCTCTGCAACAGATCTAAAACTTCCCCTGAGAGTTTTTGAGAGATCTGATTTCCCACAGCGAAACTCGACTGGGATCTCTTGGGATGAGATACTGAATTCAGTCATCCCTCGGGAAAGCGTAAAACTAATAAGTACCATCACTCTACTTCTAATCAAATCACTTAGACCAAGATTTTAACCGATTTTAATTCTTTCAGTGAGAAAGAAATTAAATTTTTTTAAATTCTTTTAATTATATATGAGAGATATAAATGCAATAAATCCGGATTTGATGAGATTTGATACATCAAATCAACATCTCCTTTCCCTTATAAAGGAAATGTTGAATTTAAACGCCAATCCTCATTCGAGGACAGGAAATGTTTTCACCCCAAGAACGCCCTCCCTCGATTTATCGATTTCCGGTGCTCGTAATATACATTGCACAAAGAGAACCGCGTCTTTCAACAATGTAAGATGCAAAGAGCGATTCGTGATAAGGCTTTGTGATGGCGGAAGTACTCCTCGCTCTTCGCGTTGTTAGAACGCGTTGGAAAGAGAAACGGCGTTCAGGCGCCATTAGAGTGGCCATATTTACCACCCCGTAGGAATAGTCAATGCCGTTTAGGACTGTAGGGGGTCTCCCATTTTGCCCGTACTCGCTCAAGCAACATAAGTGGCGTACAGTCGCTCTCAAAATGTCAATTCCTACTGTATATATCCACCCCTTTTTAAGGGTATGTGGTAATTATCTTAAAAGCAAATTTAGTTTCGCCCACTTTACGCTTAGAGTAATAAATATTTTTAATATCTCTATTTTAGGCCATTTATCTCCGTTTCGTATAGGCGGAGGTGAGTAGCCTATAGTTTTAGAGAAAAATATTTGAAGGGTCATGGGGAAAAAGGATCATTGTCACTTTTTGGAAAAAATGAGATTTAAAAGTTTCGATTCTTGACACAAGAGTCACAAATGTAAAGTAAAGTTGGCGAAATGAAATTTGCTCTTATGATAAATTAACACATACACTCTTCAAAAAATTCAAGATAGCTTATTAGTGTACTTATGTCAATTTGATATGTACTTAAAATTTTATCTTAGTCATATTAAATAGATTTTAAACTTAATCTTAAATATTTTAAAAGGTTTCAAAGGATTTCGAGGGATTACAAAGACTTTTTATGGTTTTAATGGGATTTTAAATTAATTTTAAACTGAATTCGTATTTAAACAAGACTCCAAGGAATTTGATGACATTTCTGAGAATTTAAAAGGATTTAGAATAAATAAGATGGAATTTCAAAAAATTCAAGGGATTCCTGGGAATTTCATAATGTTTCAACTTATTAAAAAAAAAAATATTGTGAGTTTTTCAAGAATTTTCCAAGAGTCCAAGAATTTTAGAGGATTTAATACAGTATTTCAGATTTAAGAGGTTTACAAATTTCTGGGTATTTCTACGAATTTTAGGATGTTTCCTGGGATTAAACAGAAATTTAAAGGATTTAATGGAAAATTTGATAAAAGTTTTCAAGGGATTTAATGGAAAATCTGTAAATTTGAGAATATTGCTAGGGATTAAGAATAAATTATACGCATGAAAATCTAACGATTTTGAGACATTAAAATTAAATTTCATATCTTATTCTGGGCGTATAACAAGGAGTTTCAAAACATGTTAAACAATGTCCAAGAATGTTAAAATCGAATAGCGCGCATGTGTTTTTGCTAGTAAATATAGTATTTTTTCCAGAGTTGAGGTAGATGAAGATACAGTAAAAATGACCCCTTTCGCCACTTGTAATCTTATATTCCATTATTCTTTCTCTACTTGATGACCCCCCCCCCCTCACAATAGCCTCTTCTAGTTATTTTAACGACCTCATCGTCACATTTTCTTAAAATCCTTTGATATTTTCCTGAATGGACTGGTGTTTGCAGTGAGTCATAACTATTGCAATGATGGAACCCCGATCTCTTCTTCACTTGCTTTCCCCTTTTTTAGTTTGCATTCCTCTAGTCAAAAAATGGAGCTCGTTAGTAGTAACTTGTTAGACGAGCCACTCCGCGAAACTAGAGAAGAGAAGGCCTTAGCCCCACGGTGCAGCCGTGCGAGATATTCGTTCTTCGCTTTTTGGCCCTCCAGAGTTCCTGCGAGGCTTTAGAGTTTAAAAGAAAAGAAAAAGTAGAAAAAAGGAGGGAAAAGGAGGGAAATGTATAGTTTGAGGAGAAACACTGAAGTGGCTCCCTGAACGTACGTGCGAACCAAGATTCATACCTTTGTTTCTCCTTCTTACCATCCACCTCGTCTTTCTTCTTCTTGTTTGCTCTTCTGCTACCCTCGAATCTTCAACCCTGTGTTTTTCCTTTGCGCGATTGCACAGTACCGCTGACCCATCGCATAATTAATCGGACCTCTGCTTTGTCAAATTTAAACCAAAAAAAACTTAAATTCGAGGAAAAGGGAATAATAAAAGTAGTCTATTTTATTTCAGTTGAGTTCTCTCGATTGATGCTGGAAAATTGTGAGCAATGTTTTTTTTTTGTCATTTTTTATACTATTTATTTCAATTTTTTAGAATCCACCTGCAATTCTTTTTAATATTTAGAATTAATTCTTTAGATTTCTGTTACCTTCTTTTCATTTCTTTTGAATATTTTTTTTTTCTTTGATAGTTGGACTGAAAATCTCAACGACTTTTCACTGATTGAAATCATGAGAAAAAAGTCACTAAGAATCAGTACAATTTGACTGATTCAATTTTAGATAAATTCTTTCAATTTTTTTAAGTTCCTTTTGTTTCTTTCGACGTTACTTCGATTCCTTTTAATTCACATTGACTTCTTTTGATTTCTAGTCGTTCGAATATTTTGAAATTCATCCAAATTATTTTAAATTATGTAACCATACATTTTCAAACATTCTTTTGATTCCTTTTCAATTCTCGATAAATTATCTTCTTGGTATCAAAGAGAAAACAAATTCCATCCATGGATGGAATTTGTTTTCTCTCTCTGCAGAGAGAGGCATAATTTTCTACATAATTCTTATGAATATATAATAATATTAGTCTGAAAATAAGACTGGACAGTCTGGGATTGAACAGTTGTGGATGAAAATTAAATGAGGGGCAATGAAAGGGACTTTCGAAGTGGTTTTGCGATTGACGCATGTGTCTCGGAAGGTAGGAAGGTCTTTGCAAAAGGGTCACCCTATATACCCTCTCCGATTGCTTGAATACGTGTAAATGGTTAGGGTACATGTAAGGGATCTGATAGGTTTCATATAGAGCGCCGCAGGGTTGCGATTGGTCAAGCACTGAATGCAGGCGCACATACGGCTCGTTGCATTGCTAATTTCCGGATTCGAGCTTACCTAATCCATCTCGATTTATGGATATGGCGGTCAGGCGGCCATTATCATGCACCATACCCTCAAGTAAATTAAAGCACCAACCCTTCACGGTATTATGAATCGAAAACGGTGTTGGATAGTGAATATTGACATAACGGATAGAGATAATCGCTTCCAGGAGTAACAATCATATTAAACGAGGAATATCATGTATAATCAACTGCTGTGGCAACATATATTGATCCATGTTGAATCCACCTTCGAAAATGAATATAAGGAGTCGAATTACGTGTCCTTATTTGAAGATAATTCAAGCACTCTACCAGCTGAGCCACGCGGACTCCAAATTTGATTGTACTTGATCTTAGAGATAATAGAGATCGTTTAAAAATTTTCGAAGGCTCTCTTCTATTCAAAATGAAGAATAACAGAACATAAGAAAGTACATATAATTTTTTCTTTTTTTATTATTATTTTTTTTATATTTTTTTTTTAAGTTTTCATGTTTGGAACCTAATCATTGGAGAATATAAGCATATGGGATATTATCAGGTTAAGTGGTTCTTGAATACGTTCGCTATTATGTTGGATGTGATGAAGTGTTTGTTATTGTCCTCTCGAAGGATGTGTCCCTTCAATAAAAACATAACCGCCTTCGATGAAAAAGAGTGAGTCACTATAATTTTTTTTCCAAGTCCTGGAGTCTGGAAGGAAGCAAAGAAAGCGGCTGATAATAAATGTCCTATGATGATCATTATTATTGCGAGACGGCCTTCAGCACACGAGGTGTGCTGAAAGCGGCTAGACGGTTGAAACCGGAGAAGCCGCCCAAACGCTTGCCCATTCGCCGCTCGCATACAATTCGAGTTTCAAAAGACCAACTGTCATTGTGTCGTCTGACTTTTTCCTCAAATAACAACATTTATTTCGATGAGACCCTTCAAAAATCTGGAAAATTCTTAAAAGTGGAGGATTATTATTGTGAAAAGTCACTGAAATTTTCAGTAACTGTTACTAGAACTAATGAAATAAAAAAAAATATGTTTTTTGGGTTCAGGGGGTCCCAAAACGTGGACATTTGACAAAAAAGAGTAACTGAGAATCAGTAGAATTTAATGATTCAATTTTAGAGAGCTTCATCTAAAAGCAAGATACGAATTTTAAAGAATAGGACTTCTAAAAGTTTAAAAGATTTACTAAGATTTCACTAAAATTTCAAATCTAAAGTGATTTAGATAAATTAAAACGAGAGTTTTACAATTTTAAGATGTGGAATTAGAATTTATAAGGGTTTATTTACTGTCGGTAAATTTTAAAGCTTTTTTTTTTAGAAACTTTCTCTTTTCTTTAATATCTTTATAAACTCTTGGAAACTTCTTAAATTTTGAAAATATCTCAAAAATGTCAAAATTCCAAAGGATTTGAAAATCATAATTAAAAATTAAACTCATTGAAATCCAATTAAATGATTTTTTCTTTTAAAACCTTGGAAATTCTAGGAATTCCTCTAAAAATGTATTAAAATATTTTCAAACTCATTTGAATCCCTTAAATTTTTTGTATTCCTTTAAGTTCTTGAAAATCTCTTGAAATTCTTTGAAATCCCAAGAATAGCTTTTCTTTTTAATCTCTCGAAATCTTTAGGAATCTTGGTTCAAAAGGTAGAGTGCTGAAAATAAAAAATTGCTGATAGTTTAATATTCAATAGAAAAAATATTTTGATATTTAGTCGTGTGCATAGAATTTGCTCAAAGCGAAAGATTAAAACTCGTGCGAGTTTTTAACAATTCGCCCGCGGTCTGTTTGTACACCTGAGGTCGCTGCGCATCGAAATATCGACAGCATTATTCCTTGGCAATGCCCAGCAATCGGGGGTCGGTAGGGGTTAAACTGTATCAAATTCATCAAGTGAGGAAAACTAAATTCAGAGAATAAATTGCAGCCCATTCAATCTTTTGTTCATTCCACGTTCATTCATTCATCAACTCTAAAAGTAGAAAACTGAATAAAGTCAATCTATCGATTTATCGCTATATAATATTTACCAATGTATTTGTTCGTTAAGCCTTTTTTATAACTACAAAAGTCTGTATCATTTTTATTCTCGTGTATGCATTGCACTGTCTAATTAAGGATAAATTGGTGCTAATTTTTGTTTGGTGCTGCATATTGGTGTTTTATCCATTATTTCGAGTTTTATACTTTTATTATGGTTTATAGAATTTTTATTCCATCGAAAATCGTTTACAAGAAAATTCCTAAAAAAATTTCATTAAATTTTTTAAATTCCTATATAAATTCCATGATATCTCTTGAAATAATTTAAAATTCCAGAAAATCTAAAGTAATCTTTAAATCAAAATATTCCTTCAAATTCACAAAAATTCACAAGAATACACAGAAAAAAAGTCTATAGTTTTTTTTAGAGCTTGTTTTTGTTACACCATAATTTAAGTCCCTCTTCAGACTTATCGCTAGTTTTAAGCCCATCTTTAGTCTTAAAACAAGATCGTTCATTTTATACGTTCTAGTTTTAAGGCTAAAAATTAACTTAAAAATTAAGGTGTACTAAAAACAAGCTATAACAAAAACTAAGAAAAGAAGATTAAAATTATACAAAATTAGTTGCTCCTTCATCAAACAAAAGGAAGCGGAGTTTTCATCACTCTTTGTTCTAGTCTTGCTAAATAAAATGTTGAAAATACTGAAAACCGTGAAAAATCAGATTATCCCTTGAATTCCAAATCATGCGAAAAATGATGGTGTGATTCACGCCCGGAATTAGTGGCGCGTTTCGCATATGTATGTAATTATATACATACATATATGCAACAACCCCGCATAAATGAAATACATTAGATGCATCCGAAATGGCGAATGGTGCGCGGCGGAAGGTAACCATCGCAACGGACTTACTTTCGCCACGACATGCTTGAAAAAAAAAAGGAATGATTTTGTAAATTCAGTTGGCTTTCCCCTACGGGGTGTCGGTGCGTCTGTCCACCATATTGATCGCGGAGGCGTAGGCACCCTCTCTACCTATATCTGTTGTGGAACGGCTTTGGGGGTGGTTTCGAGCCCCTTTTTCCCCTTTCCATAGCACCGCACAGCCTCTCTACCCCGTCGCCGCTCCTTCCCACCTCGTACCACCTCTGCTGGAGATCGGAAACTGGTGGAATCGGGGGTTGCGCGGGTTTAGGGGGTTTGAAGATGAGGGATTCGGGTGGCGTTGGAGCCGACACTCGCGGGTGCCGCCGTTTCCATGGCTACCACCACCCTCGCTGTGAACAAGCCCTCCACGTCATATTGGCATAGTATATTCCCCACACCATAAAGCCAAATAACCTACCGGGTGATCCACCTCGGATAACCTCGAATGGACCGCTGCGCCTCCGTTTCATGCTTCACGATAAGATTCACTCACAATTATATACCAGAAAGGCACTCGAGCCTGAAATTATTCATGTCAACGATAGAGAAAGAGTTTTCATTACCGGGAAATGACCGGGGATTTTATTCATCGTGGAAAAACTGTGAAATGACGGTACCGGGGATTTTATCAGTAACCGGAATTTTTTTCTCTGTGCTAAAAGGTTTTAACAGTAATTCATTTTTTCAAACTACCTTGATGTTTATTTTGGTGGGAAAAGGAAATAATTGTTCAAAATAGGAATCATAGACGGTCCCCGTTTTTCTTCTTAAATTTAAAAAGTTCCTTAAACAACCTAATAAGTATAATAAGTAGTAAATATCGCCATTAGATATTTATGGATCACTTATTATTAAATTATTTGAGTAAAGTGGAACACGTTGGGTAAACCCAGCTGTCTCATGTGATTTATTAATGAATATATGTCGAATGAATAATCTGTATAACTCTTCAATTATTTATTTAAATGATCTTTTTTTTTGTCGTATGAATTTTAACACGGAAAAAAAACAGAAAAGAGAAATTTTTTAGAGAAGAATTTTAAAGCGTCAATCAGAATTTTTATTTTTAATCTAATTGGTTAATTTTTTTTAATATTTATCAGAATCACCCCTCTATGTTTTCACAATAATAAAAACAGAAACAAATACAATTTTAGTCATTGATTAAAAACCTGTCGTGTGTCACTTCACTCATGCACGTGTCCAGTGGTAGGATATTGATACTTGATTTTTATATTCGAGTAGTGATACTCATAAAGGGTCCTTGATAACCGTTGTTTATATCTATATTAATAATATTATGGCACAAATTATTGTTTTATAAAATGAACACACTAAAAATACAATGTTAAAATACAATTTAATTTAAAGTACCAACTTTCATATAAATCATTTTCGGCTACATTAAAATTTCGAAAATTGGAGCAATATTTTGTATTATGCAATTTTTAAAAAATTTTTCTTTTTATAAATCATCGAATTTTAATATTAATTCAGTACTTTGATCTTTGAAAAAATTTCCCAAGAACCACCTTAAGATCTTAAGGCAGTCTTTCTTATACATTCAGCCTCAAAATTCATTAAATCTTTCTAATTATTCGTATATTTTGATACAAAAACTTCCGAAGAAAGAAAATTCTTTAATTTTACTTTTCGAAATAAGGGAACATATTTATAATACTCTATTTTTTTTCGTTTAAGATATTGAGACAATACTTGTTGTCAGTGTTGATAAAATCGCAGAAAATAATACGAGAAATCTTTTCCTTCCCACAACACGTAATTTTTTCCTTCCTGGAAAGAATAAATAACAAGAAAAACAGTGCCGCCCTTGATACATTGTATTCGAAACATTTCTCATTACATGAAAAGTTTTCGTTCTAAGCTAAGGACACGATGGGGAAGAATGATCCCCGCTAGTAGAAACGTCGAGGGTATTTTCTCGCAGTTTTTTTTCGTACCTTCATAGATATGAGGTAAAGCAGAGTCTGGCACGATGTAGTTGGGGTGGCCGGGAGTGGCTTGGTTGGTGAAGCGAGGCTCATTTTGCCGGCAGTAGATGGCTCGAGCCCTCGGGGGTGGTGTACGAGTTGGGGGTTGGGGGTTGGCATAGGGAGCAGGAACGGGAACGTAAAACGCCTGGCTGGCGACATTATTAGACGCCCCCAGAGAGAGAGCTTGCTATAGTGAAACTGGGTGCGTCGGGGGTGCCCCCAGGGTTGGGGCGCAAGCTGAGTAATGAGAAGAAAAGATGGAAAGCTCGATAGAAGCACAGACGGCGACAAATTTCTCCGCCTCTCGTCGTGAAAGCTCTCTAAAAAGACAGTTTTCGCGATGGCTTTTTCCCAATCTTTTTTCTCTCGTTTGTTTTCTTCAGTGGATAGGAGTAGATATCGAATACTCGCCTTCAGAAACTTAGACAATAGGACACTTTTAGCAAAAATAATTTATCGCCCTGGAAAATAATGAAATCAATTATTTTATACCTTAAATTTCCCGAATATGAATGAAAATAATTGTTTATCAACCTCCTTTTCTGAACCCCTTTTCTAACTCCTTTTTACCAACCTATTTTCCAACTTCTTTTTTATCAAAACCTTATTTCAAATGCCTTTTTCTCACCCCCTCTTCTTCATTTTTGTCTTTCGACTCTTTTTACCAAACCCTTTTTCCAAATGCCTTTCTCAACTCTTTCCAACAAACTTTCTCAAATGACCAATTCGAAAAAAATTGATTTCTTCAAACTATTGATAGTTTGATTTATTTCGTAGAAAATTAACACTTTTTTGAAAGTTGATAATTATTTTACACTACAGGGAGGTGGAAAAAAGGGTCGGATAAAGGTTTTGAAAGGGTGTTAAAAAGAGGAAAAGAAGAGGTTTGGTAAAAAGAAGTTGAAAAAGCCATTTGGAAAGGAGATTTTGTGAAATGCGTTTGGAAAAGTTGGTTAAAAAAGGGGAGGGTAAAAACAGATCTAAAAAAGAAGCTTTCATTTTGCAGTTTTAAACCACAATGAAACTGCATAACAGGTGATTATTTCATAAATAGGGGAATTTTTCATAGAGACTGTACCTAGTTTCCATTTAGGAGTGTTCGAGAGCTTAATAACTCGTGGTGCGAACGCTCTGAATCCTGAATATCAAAGTTGAAAACTTTCCTTAAGTGCCTAAAGCTGTTTCTGCGAAACAATGTGATTTTTTTCAAAACGCTTGAAGTTTATACTGAAAAGGCAGGTTCTGCTAGAATAATTACATCGCATTATATCGTTCCCTTTTGTTATAAAGTCAAACTAATATTTTAGGACACAAAAAAATTGTTTTTCTTTACACAAATTTCACTGAAAGAGAAAAACATTTTCTTCTGTTCTAATTTACCTTAATTAATAACATAACAAAAATAGACATTTTCCACGTGATGTTTTTTTATCGAAAATGAGTTGACCTTCTCGAAGTTTCATTTCAAATAATACGTACATTTTATATAAAAATTTCTAGACTCTTGAATGTTTTGTTTATTTTTACCCTACAATTCAACATTGTTTCCAGTTTTCCAAAGTATGGAACAATACCTACTTGTAAATCTGGTCATGTAATTGAAGGATGAATATAATAAGGAGCACGTGCCTAATTCGTAACAACCTAAATTTCAAGAAGCTCTTTCGAAACGTCAGCATTTTGCATTAGCGTCTACTTGTTCTTAATGACGACCACGTGACTTACTCGCTTCGAATGCACCCATTATTGCGCTTAGAAGCCGGGGAAAGGCTGCTTAAAAGACAAAAGCGTACCTGAAACTTATCGTGGCTTATGCTGAAATTAAACGCTGTCGTTTATCCGGAGCTTTTATTCGATTCGAGATGCGACAGTCGAGATAGGGTGCGGACCTCGTCGAGGGAGCGAAAATACCAGAATTGAAAGGAACCAAGAGAGGGACGAAAAGTTGATGTATACCATCATGGGAAATGAAAATCAGAGAAGTTAAAATTAAAATGTCTGTCACATACAGTTCGGGTCTCATACAGGGGAGGTTTTAGTCTTCAAATGCATAGAAAATGTCCACGGAGTTCTATAAGTGGACATCTTTTTCCTTGTCAAATTCACTGCTTTAAAAATATCTTAAAATCTCTTTATTTTGATGCATCTCAATTTAATTTTTTAAGTTTACATGCTTTGTAAACCGAAATCTGAAGCTTAAAAATATTTCGTCACACCTCCTAATTTTTTCACTTGAAAATATTTTCTTACACCCCCTGAAAAGACTATTGAAATGAGCATTGAACATTTATTTTGTCGCCCCGGATATTTTTGTCAACGAATCCATGTTATCGAAATAGAAACGTGGGTAACATTTGGCCACCCTTTAAATTGATCTGCCATTTCCATCGTAACCAGTTTCTGCGTCGTCAAGCCAATCTCGCGAAGGGTGCTTTCATACGGATGGACCCCATAGACTGCCTTCAGGGGTTGAAATTAAAATGACAATGAGGGCAGATCCGAAGGGTGTCCTAAAACACGTTCCCTCACTACTAGCCAATCAGCGACAGATCTCGTCAGGCCGCCATCGCTTTGCTTCCTGTCCTTTGCTTGAACCATTTGCATAGAATGTCCAAGTAATATAGCAAAATCCCATTTAATTTACGACCGGCTTTGATCAATTTTACTCAATCACCATTTTAAATGAGAGAAAATTCTATTTCAACATGACAAGGGTTCACAAAAATTTTCCAGTTCGTTATTATGACGTTCAATGTTGGTTTTTTATATTCCCTTGTTCCATAAAATCAGTTTTTCCAGTTTATTTTCCAATATATTTTTCAGATGTTTATATCCACCCCTTTTTGTACCCCCTTTTTTTAACCTTCTTTCTGAAACCTTTTTTTTTACCAAACCCTTTTTCTACACGCCTTTTACCAACCTTTTACATACCCTGTATATTTTAAATTGGAAGACTGAAAATATTAAATTAAATCAAGACCACTTTTGTCCAACCAAATTCTAAGTGGTAGATATGAATGTTATTTTTAAAATTTATTTGAATTGAATGTATGTATTCTGAAGGTTTATTGGGGATTTATTATTGGGGCAGACCGTAATTTTAATGAATCAAATATCCTTTTTTAACGAAATGTTTTTTCTGCGTTTGAAACGAAATCCAGGAACTCGACTGCAGATTTGTTGCGCTTTTTCTGTCCTTATTGAATTAAATATTCTCTCTTCTCTTTTTGCCTTTTCGATGATTCCCTCGTCTTCTGAAACCACTTTATATAAACAGATAGACAGGGTATAAGTACGCAATCCGGTAATTAGTGGTTTCAAGCATAATTATTCTGAAAAGGACAGTATGGAAATGAAACCCTTAAAAAGAAGTACTACAGTTTTCGAGAGCAATTCATTCAGTCTTTTATTATTCATTTTATATTCCTTCATCTGTTGAACAAAAACAGCAGGGGAAAAAAATATTTAAAAATATATTGACACCAAAATTTATTTACTGTAAATTAATCCTTTATTGTTTAATACTTAAGATACATAAATAAAAACTATATTGATAAATATAGCTTCATATTAAGGAAGAAGAAAAAAAAAAGGATTAAATTTAGTTAATTATTATTTCGGAACGGTGTTGATTATTGAATCGCCCTGTATAGATCGGGTCGGCTTCGAGTGCTTTGCGGTCTCTCGATTCATCGTATAATAATATGACGGAAATGTCAGTCAATTAATAAGCATAACGAACCTGACTAATTTCCGCTTTTGTTGTTACAAGCAGTTCTTGGGGATGGATGAATAAGTGGCCATTATGCGGCTTTATGATTGGTCAGATCCGTATCTCGACAGCCGGTTCCGCTTTTCAATACTACCGCATGTCAAAACTTCTAAGCGGAACCTTTTAAAGGCGTGCACGTGCCGACAAAATCATTTCTTCATTTTCAAAATACGAAAGCGGTGCAGAGACTAGCATTCCACTGATTTTGATACCTGCTTTTCGAACGCCAAAGAAAAATAATCTCTTTAAGACGAAATATATTTGAATATTAGAATTATAAATAATTTTTTAACATCACTCTCATTATTCTCTTTCAACCTTTATACGTGGAAAATACAAAGTTTTTGTTTTATATATTTTCTTTTTTTAACTATTCTACAGCAACGATTTTTTAAAATTTAATAACTCTTCATGAAATAATTTCAATAAAAATTTACAAAATTAATCATAGTATTTACGCTTTTGTAGTCTTACGTTTGAATTTCCGCTATAAACCGAAGTAGAGTTTTTCGTAACTGAAGCTAAGAATGCCAGAGTGGATTTCCGTTTATCTAAAGAGAAGAAGGTACACCACAGGGTCCGAAGCATTCATCCCTGGAGGCTTGAAATTCAGAATTTGATCCCCTTTGCGCTGGCACGGATCCCAGGATATTATCCCTCGCGAAGCTGCGTAATGAAACCGTTTCGGCACCCCCATGAAATCATCCCCTTTGTATGATACCCATAGCTTGGACGGAGGTTGCAGAACCTCCACCAAGTACATATATACATTATACACAAGAGAGGATCTCATCTCCGACGTATGCAGCATGTACTTGACGATAATGCCGGCCCTTTCCTTATCTATCATGCGAGGGTGAGGTCCTATATTTGTGGTTTATACATATATCCTCGTCATCGCCGTCGCCATCGCCATTATCATTGAGATCATCGGCAAATCCACGTAATTGCTTCAACCCCCGAGACTTGATATCATCCGCTGCCATTTTCAACCCTCCACCTCGAGAGAGTGCGCTTCACGTCTCGAGTGCATAAAACGGGGATAGAACCTAGGGGTAGGCTTCGTGGCGAATGGGAATTATTTATTAGGCGCTTCACCCTCGTCGAGGAAAACTCTTCCGGTGTGCGAAACATCGAGCGACATTGCACGAATAGAGAAACAGCATTCATCAGATTTATTCATGTTTGCAGGCTAAATTAGAGAACGAGATTATCAAATTTAAATGCTACCTTCTCGGGAAACCGTAGATTTTTCATTTTTAATGTTAATTGTCGAATAAGGACGCTCTCAAATTTGTAGTTCGTTCAACTGTATCTTAAAATTTTTAGTTTTCCGAATGACGAAAGATTATATATATAATTTTTAGTGGCAACTCATATTTTAGCCGCAACTCATTTTTTAGCCAAGTGGCAATTTTTTGCGAGTGGATTTGTTTTACGGTAACTGATAAGCTTAGCTTTTGTCGCGAATTGTTTGAATATAAGCTGCACCGACACGTCAGTCGCTTTCTAAAACCTTCGTCGGTACCTTTGAAGGTCCCATACGTTGGCCTATAACTCGTGCTATTATGTTAAGAGTGTGTACGTGCGTAGGTACATTCTCGTGCACATTACGAGTGCGATTAGTATTTAATACGCACATTGTAAAAGGGCCCTTCTCGTATCAGATGTGCCGAGAGTCTTAGACCAGTTATTAGCCCGCTGACAGGCCCATAATCCAAAACGCTCATAATACAAACTCAAAATATAATGCCTATTAACGCAGATCCATTCAATGTATACACACGACCTTTTATTGGTAGTGGAGCATTACTGTGTATTTATATCCGAACCAGGTCGATATTTTACAAACTTTCCATCGACCAAATTTATCGTTCCAATCAAGAAGATAGTCGTTTATTTTACAGTAATGCCTTTTTTATGGGATTGTAAAGGGGGCAAATTTATTGCGGAAAATGTGATTGAAAGATGAGACCTTTTTTTTCTCACGAAAGAATTCTGATACAATTTGTTACATCAGTTTAATATTCTACGTTTATTTCTGTTACAGAGGAAATTGTCAAAGAGCAGGAAAAGAAGTTGAAAGATTGTAAGTACTTATTTTATTTTAGCATGCAGCGTTAATTCTACTACTTTTCATTTATTTTCAACCCTCCACTGGATCCAAAAATATTAATTCTTAATGCTTTAAAGAAGTATTTAGAGAAGTATTTTGAGACTTTTTAATTAACAGCTTCTGTTGGATATTTTCAACCCTAAAATTTTGAACATTTGCATGTTCTTCAAGCTCAGCATTTACATCTGAGTGGTTCAATGATTTCGAATTCCTAATGTGTAAAAGCACAAAAATACTCTCAGTATTTTAATTTTCAATGAAAAAATAAGAATGAAACTTGTAAGGTTACTTTACAAGCTTTACATTTTCTTTGTTTTCGAACTTTTGAATGTTACATTTCCACAAATTACACAATTCGGTTGTAGAGAAATTTCTAAAAATATGCCAAGCTTTCTGCTTGCGCAATTCATGTCAGTTACGTTTGACTTAACGAACCTTAAATTTCCAGACTTCTGAGTCCATTGTATAAAGCGAAGGCTGCGCAAAATATTGTGTAACACATTGCTGCTTATTTGAGCATAAAATTTTGAGAGGTTATTATATTTTCACGAATATGATGGCAACATCTGCGTTTTAGATTTTCGGGCGTAAAAAGAGCTTAAATAGAGTAAAGAAAAAGTTTAAATCCGGAAAGCAAGGAAGATTTGTTTTTTAATTCTCATCTGCATTGCAAAATAATTCTTAATACAGTAATTGATTTTAATTAAACCATTGACATTTGTGTCACTTTTCTGTATGTAGAAGTGCACTGCATAATTATTTTGACTGGCAATAATGATTTCCTGATGCGAAATGCAATTTTGATTTCTACCATAATTAAAATCTCATTATTAATCTGACAAAATATTCCATGTTTGGAAATATACTAATTTAATTAAACTGAGTAGACATTTCGTTATTTCCACATTTATTCATTTCGTGAACCACTCAATTTTCACTGTTAATTGCAAAATGATATATCATTTTGCATGATCATATATTGGAGATGATTTTAAAGTAATTTTTTAATTTGAAACATATCTCACTATAATTACTTGTCAAAACTCTGATTTGTATTACAGCATCACTGATATTAACCAACCTATACCATATTATTTATATAAAAATACCGTAATTGTAGTTCGATAAGTCACCTGTCACTTTTTCGTATCTAAAATAAAATTCATGAAAGCTCTTCTTTCTAGTTACACGAGAAAACGTGTTCGGTAGCCGTTACAATAAATATGGTAAAACTTGGATATAGTAGCTTTTCAGTGACCTGTAATATTTATTTCTAGAACCTCTACAATCTGGATTGTAACGATATTACCGAAGTCGATGTGTGTCTATGCTAACTTCGGTAGACTAGACACTCGTCATAATCGTTACAATCCAGAAATAAATATTACAGGTCAGTGAAAAGCCACAATATCCAAGTTTAACTATATTTATTGTAACGGCTATAACCGGTCACATTTTCTCCGTGAAGGTTCACAGCATTTATTATCGTGCATCGCATTTCAAAACGCATGCTTATAAACCTAGAAAGATCTTTTATGAATTTTAGTTTATATACGAAAAAGTAACAGGTGACTTATCCGAACTGCAATTACGGCTGTTTTCATTTTGAGGGCAGCATAAATGCTCATATGAAAACACACGATTTTGAGAATTCTTTCACTTAGAAAAAAGTTTGTTTGAATCAAACAAACGTATCATTGATATAGGGTCAATCAAAAAATATCTTTGAATTAAACAAAATTTGTTTGATTCAAATAAATTGTCTTTAACTCAAAAAAATTGATTTCATCATATTAAAAAAAAGTTTCTTTGAATCAAACAAATTTTTGTTAATTCAAACAAATTTTGTTTAATTCAAAGATATTTTTTGATTGACCCTATATCAATGATACGTTTGTTTGATTCAAACAAACTTTTTTCTGAGTGTTGTAAAAAGTTTCTGCTGTGAACATCACCAACATCAACGGCAATTTATTACCAAACTCTAAACTATATATTTTACAATTATGATCATTTTTAACAGTCTTTTAATATATTATACGACATATTTCGTGTCTTTAAATGCAATTGACATTTTCTGAAACCTCGAGTAAAAAAGTACATTCATAGTTTTTAATGCATACGTCTACTTTAGTCTATATAGCTGCCGGGCATGAAAATAAATAGGATGGGTGGCGCGATAATGAGCTACTGCGTGATAGCAATGCAGTGGTAGTAAGTACGATGGAGCCGATGGAGGTGTCCTATCGGTGTTTACGTAAATGTCGTGTATATAGAGGAAGTACATAGGCCACAGACACGATTTCGTGTTTGGATCAGGGGTTGGGCAAGCGTTGGTCGCCATGGCGACAAGCAACCCCCAGGACCCTCGTCGCTCGTTGCTGGGGTTGGTTGAAAGGGTGGCTAGGGCGGCTAGTGCAGGTTAGGTTAGGCTCGTTGAATGTCACACGAAGCAGGGGACAAGGACGTACCTACTACTCCGACGGGGTGCCAGCGGGCCAAGATGGCCGCCTCGACACCATCATGTCAATAACACTCTGCAACCCTCCGGCATCCTACGCACATCGAAACCCTCCATTTTCGTTTTTTTTTTTTCATTTTGCAGGTACCTAATTAACGACAGTACTCGGTACTGAAGTTCACCGCGTCAGAGTACTGAACCGAACCCATCCTCTGCAAAAGGACCACCCTCTAGCGCGACCAACCTCGTAATTTAAGCGTCTTCGTAAACTTTGTTAGCCGCATTCTCTGCCATTAACTTCGTTGTGGCTACTTAAGCGTATGCATTCGCTTAAATGCAATAGCCTTTGCTGATTATTATACTAGCGCTCACTATTAACAATTCATGTTGCCAAATTTTAATGTAATGGAAGTTTATTATCAAAGGCAATGTAATTTTAGATTTCATGATGCATCATGGATATTATAATGTATAATAATGATGTATAATATAAAGAGATGCGCACAGGCATCTTCAAATTTATAATCCTCAGTGTATTACATTACATTTTGGATTTTAAAGTGTTATAAAAAAATCGTTTAGATCATTCACACGGAAAAAATTATTTATTGGAATTTATCCTTGACTGTCATCGAATTTTGGATGGGACAAGAGTTTTCATGTATTTCATTAATGTTTTTTTAAAATCTTAAGTACTTTTCAGACGAGAATTTTAAAACGTTAATGAAATATTTTTAAAACGCTGTCCTATCCAAAAGTCGATGACAGTCAAGGAAAATTTCGATGACTAATTTTTTTCGTGCAGAAATCAAACAATTACAATCTATAACATACAGGAAACTTAAATTCTTGTGATGCTTTTTATATATTTCTTTGCAACAAAAATTGCTTCTATTAAACTCTGATATATTTTCTGATGATTTTAGGAATTTTACATAAATATTTAAATATTTAACTTTAAAATAATCTAAAATGAATTAAATTAATAAAAAAACGCATTGGGAGAGGTAGATGGAAGGATTTCCGTGAAAATCGGATGAGCGATCAAAAGGCTCGGCGCGGATGTTGCGCAATTAAAAAAAAAGCCAGCGGTCAAAGCGAATTAACTGCAATTTCCTAAACTGGATCGTGGTGCTGAATTAATTGGTACTTGATTTCTTCCCCCTTCACCACAAACCACTCGAGATTGACTCCTGAGGATCAATCGGTCCTCGAGACCCTCGCGATAACAATCCCTGGTGGGTTTATTTGTCTGTGTACGAGAAAAGACTTTGTCCGGATTCAATATTGTTCGAACCTCTACTTTTTTATTCCATTTTCTACAACTTGATCCGTAAATAAGAAAAACATATTTATTTCTCTATACAAAAGTATAGTGAAGTAGATCTTTCATGTTTTTACCAGATACAAGAATTGAGAGACTTTATTATTTTTATTCAATACTCTTCTCCTATTTTCACTTAGAATTACATCAATCTTATAATGATTTGTAAAATTTCAAAATGAAATTATGTAATTTTGAATGTATTAATCGTTCATAATTAATTGAAATTGACGAGCGCGATTTATGTTGCTTGTCATGAAAATTTACCGGTACAGAATTCTCAGTGTTATATTAATTAAACAAACCTTTTATTCTCAAATTTAATAAGTGGAAGTACAGAGCATTTATGGAAAACAAAATCAAATGCAATAATGAGGCAGGAGATTTTACCACTATATGCATTTTACTGGTAAAATTATCTTGCGAAGGGAAAATTATGATTGTCTCCATTGCCCGGAGGCTATTTGTATATTCAGAGAACATTACGATGGGAGCGAATCAGAGCGTGAATCATTTAAGGGGAATATTGTTTTATCGAAAATGTTTTATAATCGTGAACTTTACAATTCTCTGAATATCGGTTATTATTTTCTGTTATTTGAGGTCGAATATATTTCCGCTACATTCTCTATATGCAGTGCATTTTTTTACTATTACATACACAGAAGATATTCTCTATAATGTCAATCAATCTCAATTAACAATATTTCCATGTGAATCTTTAATGAAGAGTATGCGAAATAAGATTTGGGAAATATTGGATACAATCGAAAACTTTGCCTGTAAAATTTACTTTTTTTTAATTTTCTAAGATAATTGATTTTTAACTATTAAAGATTACCTGCAATTTTAATTTCTCTTTCCTTATTTTTAAGCGAATAATTTTTGAAAATGACATTTTTTAATTCAAGGGTGAATATTTTCAAGGAAACATTTTGAGGTGTCTGCTTCATATTTTATTCTAAAAAAATAAGCGACATGTTTTTTTTATCGGCGGAAAAACATTTCTAAAAAATTAAAACAACCCTTAAGTTTCACCACCAAAAGTGAGTCCTTTCATAATTGTAACGTAAACCAATACCCTTCACATATTCGAAATTCAAAGCTTAATAAAATGCAATTTATTTAAAAAAAAATAATTGATTGGTTTTGCGTTAAAATTGAAAGAACCGATAAAAAAAACATGTGTCGCTTTGTTTTTGTTACCCTACGTTTCCAAATTAACAATGAATATTAAATTTAACAGTCTCAAATTGAAAATCTCAAAATTATATAATTTTAAATTAAAAGCGATATATCACACAAAAGATAATTTTAAGTTAAAACTATTTCAGCATCATTATTGCAAAACAAATATTATTAAGTCATTCAAAAAACTACAATTTTAAATCTAAATTTTTAAAAGTAATGTTTGATTTCAAATTTAAATTATGAACGATTAATACATTCAAAATTGCATAATTTCATTTTGAACTAAATTTTGCAAACTAAGAGTCTTGAAATTTTTTATTCTCAAATTTAGCATTCAGAAAAATTTTTTTTAGAAAGAATTTTATATGCATGTATATTATTTTGAATCCAGCTTGATTTCTATTGAATTCAACTTGAATTCTAATAAATTTTTATTAATTATAATGAATTCCTACGATTTATAATGAATTGTTATGAATCGACCACGACATTTTTAATAATTCTTTAAATCTTTTAAATTCATCTTCAATAATTGTCGTGAATTTATTTATTACTTACGAATCATTCATTATGAATTTTTAAATACATTAAATTTCGAATTTTCTTACTTTAAATTTAAACCGATCCTGATAAAAAAATAATTCCCCAGAAAAATGTGTTTTATCCGAAAAATCCGAGAATTTGCCCAAATTGTACCCGATTTAAAAAAAATTTTAATTGAAAATCTGTTTATCGTCATCTATCACGTTTCGATTATGTAATTCCGCGCAGTATGGTGTGTTCCACATAAATTGATAAAGATAATAATGGCGTCCATGGTGGGAAATGAGAAGACGTGGCAGCTGCGTCGCGAGAGGCGGAGAAAGACAGTCATTGAGCGTAATGATTATTTGAGATGAATCAATTGCACCCTCGGATGTAATTCTGCAAATGGAAGCTTCTCATTCAGCGCTGGCCAGCTGCTCGCCGCGAGCTATAAATAAACGTGGCCAATCGGATAAATGGAAATGTGCACCCGGGGACATAATTGCAGCCGCAATGACAACGGACCGTTAATTAGCATCAGCACTGACAGTAGCGATGACGTGTGGACTATAACATCGTAACCTTTTATATTGAGACGAATAAAGTGTCTGTTTATTCAGCACTGTACTGGTCAGACTGGTCAGCGTGATCGACGTGAATCGAGTTCATTCATGTATCGATGCTCAAATGCAATGCTGAATGGCAATAAATCGAGCCTGAATGCTACTGTGAGAGAAAAAGGGGGAAAAAGAGAGAAATAGAGGGCTGAGGGAGGAAAAAGAGGAGTTATGGAGAGATCATCAAATGGCAGTCAAAAAAAGCAGTTGTCGGTGACGATAATTTGTGTCCGCACAGCGACTTGAGTGATTTTCCTATCAGTTTAAGCACTTGCAAGTGCAGATAATAAAGTACTGTAAGAAGCGAATGAACTCTTCATTACTTAGAATCTAATCATCATTGGATATATATATATATACAACGTGTAGCTGAAGTCAATAATTTCAAGAAATGTGCGCTTACTTTCAAATTTTCAGGATACATAATTATATATTTATGTACTTTTTCGTCGTCAGCGTAATTTAAAAAAACAATTTTTAAATATCTGCAGAAGCGGTATCAGCAATTTTTGAATTGATTGCTACACCCGTTATTTAACTTGGAAACGATATGAACATTTTTTTCTCTTTGATGAAATATTGATTAATCTCTGCAAAAGTGCGACAGTTTCAATGCTTTTGTAATCGCGCTTGCAGGGCTTTGTCTACTCGTTTGTCAACAGAGAATTTATCGAGTTATTCTTGACCGAAATTTTTCATTCTATAAACCTAGTTACACACTTTTTATTAAAATAAAGAGTCTTTTTTTTTTAATCTGCAATTTTCATTCCTTTTTTTGACGGCTCGACTTAGCGGGGCGTAAAGTGTTGTGTTCAAATTTCAAAGTTTGTAATCCAAAATCGAAAATCATATATTTTATTGAAATTAATTTTGTTTTTTCAAAAATTTCAAAAAGAGTTCAGGTTATAGGCTAGCAATATTTTTCTGGAAAAATTTCCGAAAATTGCTTACAGTGGTGTATTCAGTAATTTGCATATTAGAGTGGCGGGTACAATAATTGGCCACCCCCAATGATTGGCCATTTGCTTTAAATATATACGTAATTAAGAAATATTCACAAATTATTACTACGATATTCACAATTATTACTAGATTTAATTTCTTGTCAATATTTCTTAATACATGATCATTTTGAAGTGAAGGTTTTTCTAAACAGTTTTTCTTATTCCTACAGAAAAATCAAGATCATTTTTCATCCACCCTTTTTCTATCTCCTCGAGATTGAACCGCAATACATTTGGTGCGAGCAACTTCGCTCCAGGGATGAACTAATAGTACCGCATCCATAAGCCTGTATCCGTACATACTGTTCATACATATTCTATATTGTATTCTGTATTACGAGCGTTGTGTAGTGTGTACATAGGGTTGCTGCATATTTACGTATTTACACGCACATGTAACGCTTGTATGGTGACGTATTTATAGGTATAAGGGAGAAAAGAGGATCGTGTGCACGTGTGTGATGTAGAAATTCACGTAGGGATGGTTTCGATATTAGGGGATTCCTCATCGATGGCGGGACGAGCAGGGGGTCTGATTGGTGGAGGCGTAAGGACCAAGAGGGAGAGTGAGATAGAGTCCAATAACGCTATCCATGGGGGACTAAGATAGAAATAGGGGACGGGGCCAATCAGACTGTGCGGACTTTGAGGGTGTCGTTGCCTGGCAACCCTACACACCCAACACCCGAGGGGAGAGTTTTCTCCCCCAGGGGTCTCATCCGTGAATACAGTCCGCATCGAAAGTTATCGCACCCTTGAGAGCTCACTTTCATCATTCTCGTTTTCATCATTCTCAGATTTTTCAGAAAGGCTCGTAACGAGAATTTATTAAAAACTAGGATTCTTATACACCCGGAAAATATTCCATTCCCAATTAATAATGTAGGATTTTTTTAATTTCTCACCCCTTCTTCCCTCATGGAATTGTTCGTAAGATTTGACACCCCCTTTCCACTTATCTCCATATGTAAGATTTTACTTTTCACATGAAATAATATATTAGGAATATTTACTTTATTTTTTTAATCCTGTAAATTACTTTCGAATTCATCTCTAATTTTTTTAATTGATTTAATCCTTTTGCATTCTTTTTAATTACTCTTGAATTTCTTTTAAATCCCTTAAATTTATCTGAAGTTCTTATTATATATTATATTATATTATATTATATTATATTATATTAATCATTTACAATTTTGTTCTAATGTTTATATTAAAGTTCTTTTATTTATAAATTATAGCAGATATTAACTGATAATTGTTTGAAATAATCTACTGAGAAATAATAGTCGAAAGAGTTAAAAATTGCGTTGCTATTCGAATCAGGAAGACAACAAAAACTGATCTCTGATCCAGAAAAGTTGAGGGTCTTCGCCATTGTCATGCTTGCACATTTTTCTGTTCATTTTTAAAATCGTCCTAACAATGGTTTGCAACTCTTGGCTAAAAGCGGATTATAGAGGACTGGCTTTAAAAAGTTCTGCCCCTATTAGCTATATACGAATTGTACAGGGTCATTTCGGGTTTTCTGACTCTAAAATTCGTACAAACGGCTTAAGGCAGGTTGTCCTTCGGCTTCGTCTCCTTTCAACCAAGCGATTAGCCTCGTCCTGCTTCCTTGCTGGATTAAATCATTCTATTGATGTCATTCAATGTACTTACATCCTTTCATTCTCTAGCGACATGTTTTGACATCCCTACCACTCTACTCCATCCAAATATAAGTTTTAATTCTTTATTTCTACTCCTAATTTATTTCTCATATTTTCTTTATTTATGTCAAACACTTCTAAGAATGTTTAAACCTTATTTAAGAATATTTTCAATCCTAATCTGGTCTTTTTAGGCGGACTAAATGCAATGAAAGTGCCTGTGAACAAAAAAGATGACCAGTTTTACTACAAAGGTATGTTTGAATTTGTTTTTCAGGATAGAATTTCAAAATTGTTATTTTGTATAAAAATTGATGGAGGGCGATACAATTTTTTTTTCAAGAATTGGCGAGGAGTTGATCACTCGAGTGTTCAGTGTACATAACAGATTCGAGATTTCAAAAGATTTCTAGTGATTTCAATAGATTTTGTAGAAGGAAATACACTAGATTTCAAAAGTGATCAACCCCTAATTCATTGATCAATTTAATTCGCTTGAAAATTAAATCCTGAGTACAACCTTTCATACTAAATTATTTTTATTAAAATGAAATATTTTTTTTGAATAGTAATTAGTCAAAATTGTATATTATTTACGTTGAAAACCCCACAGAGGACCAGCCTGGATGTTCCAAGATTTTGGAAAGTAAAAACTGTAAAGAAGAAACGGTGACTGATTTCAATGATGAGAACATGATCGGAGAAGACGAAGAAGATTTAATTTGGTATTCAGATTTAATCAAATTAAATAGAAAAATATTTAACTGTCAATGAGAAATTAAAAATAAACCTTTTAAATTTACAGGCAGCGTTGTAAAATTCCAAAAATTTACTACGGATCTCGAACACACAAGCAAATTGAACAAGTTATAAGGGAACTGAAGAAAACAGCCTACAGAAATAAAAAGTGAATATTCCTCGAAAATAATTTGTTTTCAGAATAATATATTTGTTTTTGTATTTTAAAATGAATTCAGTTTAAGATCAGAAGTATCGGAATACACAATTCTAAAACGTTCTAAATTATTCTAGGATGACAATTTTGAGTAGTCGAGAACACTCGTGTATTCAACAAGTATCAAGTAAAAGCAAGACTCAAATTTGTAATGATTTACTGGACCCTGTAAAGGTCTGTATAGCTCTTATTAAATAACAACTTTTATTTTTAAGTTCATTTTTTTCTGGATTAATTTTATTTTAATTTACATTTACAGAGGATTGGTTGTCCCTATTATAGCGATAGGAACAAAAATGATATGGGTGCGAATGTGAAATTACGCAATCTTGGATTCGATGGACCATGGGATTTGGAAGATTTTATTGGAACTGGAAAAACAATTGGATGTTGTCCATATTTTTCAGCGAGGCAATTAATGCTTGAAGCGGAAATTATTTTCTGTCCCTATAATTATATAATTGACCCTTTGATTCGCGAAACTGTAAGCTACATTAAAAATATTCCTTTTTATAAATTCTTCAATTTTTATAACAAATTCAATTCTGTCAATTTTACGTTTGCAATAATAAATATTTTCCACCAAAACCAGACCATCTGTACAAAAAGGAAGTAAATGGCCTAGTTTTAGTAAAAAAATATTGATTATTGCAAGCGTAAAGTTGGCGAAACTAAATTTAATATTATAGTAATTATCACATACCGTTAAAAATATGGTATTTTATCATTATTATATCTCGTGTTGTCAGATGCAATTAGACTTGAAGGATCAAGTAATAATTCTGGATGAGGCACACAACATCGAAGACATCTGTCGAGATGTAGCAAGTAAAACGATCAGAGAAGATGATTTCGAACAAGTGAAAGAAGATTGTAAACATCTTCTAACGACTAAAGACATTGGCATAAAGTTCACTTACAATCAGATTCGTAGTTACTGCGACTCAATGATAAAATTTATTAACTTACAAACCGTTAATCCCATCGTAAGTAATATTAATTCTACTAATTTTTGTTACTTCAAAACACATATTTAAAACCCTTAACATCTAAAAATGAGAACAATAAATTGTATTTTTGTGTTTTAAATTAGCGGATTGAGTAAAACTATTACGTGTCTCTTCTTGAAAATCAAAGAAATTTATTTGTTGTTTTAGAACAATGGTGAGGAAAGTTGCAGTAAATATTGGAATGGAATGGAGTTTCAGCAGTTCCTCGAAATTAATGGATTGGGAGGTAATAATCAATCTGTATTTTACGAATCCTGCAAACAAGCCATCGAGGATTACATCAATGTAAAAGAAAACATTCGGAAGGAATTCAATCAAAAAGGAAAGGGAAAACCAACTATAACTCAGGCTACGAAGAGAATACTTGAGGATATGTTATTTTTACTTGAAAAGACCTCTTGTCAGCGAGATGGAGTACACTTTAAAGCTTGCATTACCGAAAGCTTTGTTTGGGATGCTAAAATCTTTGTAAGAGATTTTTATTTTTTTTTGTTTTTTAATTATTTATTTTCAACAATTAATTATTTGCAGTTGGTTAAAGCATTCTTCTTACTAATTTTAATCGTAGTCGCAAGATGATAAGTGGGTCAGAACAGATCGACCTCAGAAGAAACGCATGAGAATGTTAAAATTGCTCTGCATGTACCCAGGTGTGATTTTCAAACCTCTTTCTGATTTGGCACGATCCATTATTTTGGCTTCTGGTACTCTCGCGCCCACAAATTCATTCCAGAGTGAACTCGGAACTTCTTTCCCAAACATGTTGCAAGCCAATCACGTCATTCCAAAAGATCAGGTCTACGTTCGAGGAATTGCTCGTGGACCTACAGGAATTCCTCTCAAAGCAAATTATCAAAACACGAACCTCTTCAGCTTTCAGGTAATTTATTTTATTTCGTCTGGAGTGACTCTTGAACTTTCAAAAATATGACTCACTGTGTGTAATTCGGATTTCAAAATGTGTAGTCCAAAATCAAAAAGCCTGTAGTCCGCAATTTAAAATATTTTAGATCCTGCTTCTAACTTTTAATTTAAAAAATATTTTAGGATGAATTAGGAAGACTTCTTGTTCAAGTATGTCAAGTAGTTCCACACGGAGTGCTCTGTTTCTTTTCTTCCTATAAGATGATGAGCACTCAAATTGAGAGGTGGAAGGATACTTCAACTTGGACTCAACTACAGAACTACAAACATGTTCTTCTAGAACCACGTTTTGGAAATGAGCTGGACGAAGTCATGTCTGAATTTAGAACAGTTATAAGAGAAACTTCTGATTCAAATAGATCAGGAATCACAGGTGCTCTTCTATTTGCAGTTTTCAGAGGAAAAGTTGCCGAAGGAATCGACTTCAGTGATAATGAAGCCCGTTGTGTAATAACAGTACGAAAATTTGTTTATATTTTGAATTACTGATTTATAAATTATCAAGAACGAGAGTTAAACATCTGAAGAACTAATTTATTTTTATTGTAGGTCGGAATTCCTTTCGCTGTTCGCAAAGATCCTCCCATAGATATGAAGATGATGTACAACGATTTGAATAAATCAAAAGGTCTTCTTAGCGGGGGTGATTGGTATTCAATTCAAGCCTTTCGAGCACTAAATCAAGCTCTTGGACGATGCATCAGGCATAAAAACGATTGGGGAGCAGTTTTGGTTGTCGACGAAAGGTTCATGGGCAGCGCGACTGTCAATAGTCTTCCCAAATGGATAAAAACTATGGTAAAAATACTTTAATCACCTATTTAAAAAAATTTAGATTGTATTCAGATTAACAAATGCTTTTAATTTTTTAGTGGAGAAGTCCTGCACAAGTAAATCTTTCAGATGAACTGAGAGAGTTTGTTAAAATCCAAAAGATTCAAGAAGAAGAAAGAATGAATCAGTGATAAATACAGTTAATTAAGACTTTATTACATACTACTTCAATTTTTGTTGAACTCGTGAACTGAAAAAAAATTCTACTAACAGTATTTTGTGATCACCATTAAATATTTTATTACAAATCTTTTCTTTGTACATACTTGACCGTAATTATACAAGTTTTATATAGTTCATTAATAAACTGGAATTTCATGATTACATTTTGAGAGTGTCCCTTTTTTCTACCATTCTCAATTGCTTCTTCTTCATCTTCTTTATTTTAGCGGTGTTCGTTATCTGAAATATAAATAAGTTAATTAGAAATATTTTTAAAGAAACAATTCATTTATATGCGATTGAATTGTTTTTGTAAGATTGATTTGGTTTAACTTACCACTTGAACAACTTCACTCTTCTTTCTATTTTCCTCTTCTCTCTTCATCTTCTCTATTCTTCGTTGCTTTTTCAATTCCTTTTCTTCCTTCATTTTTTCTTTCTTTTCTCTTGAAATTTCCTTAATATGTTTCAAGTGTTCTCTAAGCTTCTGTTTCTTTTCAAAAGATTGTCGAATTCCTTTAGTCTTAACGATTGATGAAAATCTACAAAGTTAAAATATAAAATAATACACTTTTATACTTAGGTACAACTAAAATATAAATTAAATATAATCCTAGAATATACATTTCTCAACATACCTAGTTTTCGGTTCCTTCCAAACTCTCCCAGACTTTGGTTTCCCTCTCGGAATAACAATTTGATCATTCTTTGATTTTTCCTTACGCTTTTTTTCTAATGTTTCTGTGTTTTGCAGTCGAATCTCAGCATTATTCTCACTATTTTCTGAACTTTCAACTTTCGTCTCCTGACTAAGTTTCGTCATTGTGATAGACTACCTTGAATTATTATAGAAGTAATACTCTTTTTAACAATGGTTTTAATGTTTACAACCTTTACAACTGACTTACAAACACAACGTGTCAGTTTTAAGGTTAACCTCGTGTTCTTGATTATTTTGGCAGTTCACCAAGTGGAGAAAAGTGGAACCTTGAAGAAAATCAACGCTCTCAAGATAACATGTGTCTAAATTTCTTCTTTACCAGCTGTCACAAACTTGTGTACCACTTGTGTACATCGTGTACATTCATTTTCATAAACTCGAGTGCGGCCTGGTTTTAAAAAGCTTGAAAAACATTGTTTTTAACGTTTTTAACAACGTTCTTTTATGAAAATGGATGAAAATTTGGTGGAATCTCTTAAAGAAATTTTGGGATTCCTTAATCCAGAAACTCGCATTGATTTAAAAGATGCTACAATTCAACAGGTACTCGGTAAGTGGTAAACATAACCTGTGTTATTGTTGTATATGTAAATATTATTTGATTATATTGTAAAGCCTTCAATATTTATTTAAAATATGGTTTTCTAATAAGTTTACCCTTTTTTGAAACTTATTTATTGTGTGAGACAATTAAATTTACAGATTTAGCTAACCTCCAACGAAAATATGTTTTGCCATCCAAAATATGTTTTGGTTTTTAATTCATAATATTAAAAAAAAAGGTTTAACATTTTTGATTGTACTGCACTGAATATTATTCTAATTTAATTAAAATAATCTAAATAATTGAAGCTTAAATTACAGCAATCACAGGTTCAGCTGAAGGACGAGACTTGCTCCTAAAATTGCCAGAGATATTAAAGAAACTGGTTTTTCTCTTACAAGATAGTGCAATAACGATTGCAAAAGCTGCAGCATTAGCATTAATAAACATTACTGCTGATGAAAGTGGATCTAGTGCTTTTTTATTAATTTCTGAATCTTCCAAGTTTGAAGGAAAGTATAGCTCCGATTTGATCCACGTCTGTTTGAAGTGAGTATCAAAATTTCAGACACGGACTTATTTATTGTTTCATAATTAATAACATGGTCTTCTATTGCAGGTACATTATGGATCGAAACATAAATTTAGCAGACCCTTGCTGTATGATTTTGTCGAATATGACGAGGCCTTCAGCTTTCGTGGACAGAATAGTTATGCTTTTCGATAAAACTGGTTACTCCTGGGATTCTATTGTTGGTGCCTTTTGCAAAAAGGGTGACACGAATTGTGCTACTTTACACTACTTAGGACCAGTCTTTAGTAATTTGAGCCAGTCTCCTAAAGTACAAAGGTACTAAGTTTTTAATTTACAAAATTTAAACACCGAGGGTCTTGGGCTTCAGTTATAATCTTAAAAAGTATTCAAATTAGGCATTTTTTCGCTTTATACGTACAATTCTATTGAAAGAATCAGTACAACTACAGAGCGAAGAAATATCTACTTGTAATTTTTTTGAGTAAAGTGAAGAGCTCGAATTTCGAGGGTAGAATTTAAACCAATAACCTTATTTATGCTTTTTTTTATAAAAATATAATATTTTTCTTCAGACATTTAACTGACAGAGCTGGGGGCTTAATTCAAAGACTCCTTCCCTTCACGGAATATGCAGAAAGTGAATTAAGACGAGGTGGTATCATCGGAACTTTGAGAAATTGCTGCTTCAATCTTGAAAACCACGAATGGTTTTTGGGTCCGGAAATCGATATCTTGCCTCATCTTCTTTTGCCACTCGCTGGGCCCGAGGAATTCGACGACGAGGATATGAACAAGCTTCCAATAGACTTACAATATTTACCCGAAAATAAAGAACGCGAATCGGATCCCGATATCAGGTGAGAGATATTTTAAATTACATAAAAAGGACAAAATCAGTATCCTTTAATCCTATTTTTCTCCTCAGATTGATGTTACTCGAATCTTTGACACAGTTGTGTGCATCAAAAAAAGCACGGGAATATTTCAGAGAAAAGAACGTTTATGTAATTTTAAGAGAATTGCATAAATGGGAAAAAGACAGAAAGGTCTTACTCGCTTGTGAAAACCTCGTCGACATTTTAATCAGGTAAACTAAATTAATGTAAGAAAGGGTAATTTCTGTACACGTTTAATTAACGTTTTTTTTTTTCTCAGGACGGAGGACGAAATAGGAGTGGACAATTTAAAAGAGATTGAGGTGCCAGAAAAATATAAAGAAAAGTTTCATAAAATGGATGAAGAGTTTATAAGCGATTCGATATGACATGTATCTAGTTATAAATATAAAATATAAATATCTATTTAATAATCTGATTGCTCATAGTAAATTCTAGAAAATACTTCGTATTCAGTTTATGCTTTATTTTTATAAATTATTGCACTGTCCCTAAGGTACTTTACATTCACATTATCAGGTTGAACGTAGCAGTTAAACGCAGTAGTCAAAAATTATGTATCTATGACAATTATTACATTATCTTTTACATTTTTATTTTAGAGGTATATGAATTCTGACTAATCTTACTTTTGTTAATTCTAGATTTCTTTCCAATGCCCTTCGGAGTATCCTGTTTGATTTGCTTAACTGCGAAGTTAATTTTGAGCACTGCTTACCCGTTTTTTGATTTGTATTAGTTTCTTCATTATGGTAAATAACCTAATCCAGCTTCCAAGCTCACCGAGCTTCTCACGCTGGAAGCATTACTGGATCTCCTTCCAGTTCTACAACCACCCCCACCAAAAACTGCAGCGATTTCCGCACTTTTCTTGATCGAGAGTGCCTCATGGTGTAAACTGGCCTTGCTCTGGTAAGTTTTCGCCGACTTTTTATGCCGTTCAGTTCCTCCTACGTAGACCAAATTCCCTTGAGGATCTCTTGCACTGACCACCAAAACTTTTTCACTGCCTAAAGAGTTTTGGGACTTTCTTCCTGGACTGAAGAGATCGTAATCGAGAGCTAGATTTTCGGAACTTCCTCGATTTGGCGAGGGTCTCATCTGGAATAGAAGATAAAATTAAAATTTGGAAAAGGAGATGGAACCCCTATTAACTCATCTTACGATTCTTACCTTGTGGAACTCAAGGCTTTTTGAAGAAGCGATACTTCTGCTAGTTTTGGAGGTCCTCACTCTATCAGAACTTCCACCTCGACTGATAGTACTTTCTGATGGGACGATTCCTCGTTGTCTCAACTGTTCTAAAATCGTTGGCTGAACAGGTCGACTCTGACAATAACATTTATTGCTTTCAGAACAACTATCCGTATCGCAAGAACAAACCAGTGTTGGTGGAACTGGATCTTTGCGAGATAGAGAACAGTAGCATTTGTCTGCTGAGACACAAGTACAAGTTTCTGAATCATAGCTGCATTCGCTGCAACTCACGTAGCCACTGCTGCTTCTATTCGCACCTACGTTGCGACTCCATCGTCTGCCTAATTGATTTTTAAAGTACAAAAGTTTTATTAAACTCTCATTTTTCATTAGATTTCATTGTTCAAAATAATACTTCTAAAAATATTCTACGTACAGGTATCACTATCTTCTGAAGTCGTGTGGCCCTTGTTTTTTCGCCAGGATGATCTTCTTCTGCCTAGTCTGCTCGCGAGGACGCGATTTCGATTATTCCTGACGTCACAGGAGGAACTGCTTCCGAAACTGTCGTTCAATTTTCGGGCCGGAAAGATAACTGATGTGAATTCCGTGGGACCGCCTTTGAGCCTCGACACTGATCTTTTAATCGCTCGACCCAGGAGGGAAGGACGACTAGTTGAACGACGCCTCTGGGGACGCCGACGTTTCCTCATTATACTCGCTGACCTTTGGTAGAGCTCATCCTGGGTCAAGGTGGACGCCAGTTTCAAGAGGAATTCTTTGTAGAGTGGCTTCAATTCGTTGAAAGACATTCCCTCCGGATCTGAGGAAGTTCAAAATGCTTTAAAATCGTCTGAAATTGTGTGAATCTAATCATCTGATCTAATTCATCTAAATTTTCAGATTTAAAAAGAAAGTTTGTCTAAAATTGTTTTTGTATCAATTTGACTCGTTGCTTATTCTACTAAATAATTAATCTGACTTTATTTTGCTTTTCAGAAGACGCCACGTAAACACGATTTCACATTAATCGCCAAGGAAGATGATAACAATTAAAAAGGAGTACTAAAAGCTTTCATGGACAAATTCCCCTGACGTCAAGTGAAAACGGGATTCCGTCTGAATCTCGAGTCTCTGAAAATAGTTTTGGATAAACACTATACTTTATTTCAACGTTGGAACACTAATAACTCCAGTAACAACAGGACACCAGTGAACCGGTTTTCAAGAGTCTGAGAAAAATATACATCGAATGTGTCACCGAAAACAATCACAGATAGCGGTATTCAAATTGGAAGCTCTGAAATGACTACCTTCAATGTTTGAGAGATAAAATTGGAAGTTTGCTTGTAAAGAAACCGGATCTGCTGAAAATATCTCCACGCGAAGAAATCAAGTTTATAAATACTAAAGAGATTGATAAGATATTTGGGTATAATAATTCTTTTTTCAGGAATCATTAGAATGATTAGATTTCTATTTTCGTGAGCCCACGCAAAATCTTGGTCCACTGACCTCGTTGATAAAAATGCTTACCGATTATAGCTGCGAGAATGTCATCAACACTCGTTAGTCCTTCCTGATTTCGAAATTCGTCGAATAATTCTGTAAATCCTAATGGTGTTCCGCCTGTAATGGTGTTTGGTTTTCTGGTCGTTCCTGGTTTGAGGAAACTTCCTCTTCTTGGAAGTTCAACCCGGGTCATCAAGTCGCCTTTTTCTACATCGATGTCACTTTGAGATCTTTTCAGTTTTATCTCTTGTAGATCTTTCAAGGCATCTTCAGATTTGCTGACTGGGGGTTCACTTCCGGCTCTGCTCCTTCGTCTACTTCGCTAAAATTTGAGAATGAAAGATGAATACTAAGAAATAAATTCTGATTAAAATTATTAAATTGATTTAAATATTTGCATATTCTTACCTGGCAGCATTGGGGAATATTAGAATTGATATCTTGCAGTTGTTTCTTCATTGGCTTATCAAGAGTAGAAATTCTGCTACCTTGTCGACTCGAGTAGATACTTTCCTCGCCACTTCTGTCCCTTTGACTCCGGTTTTCTTGTTGAAGAATGTTCTTCACATTCCTAGTAATGGATGCGTTCTCTTTCGCCTGATTCCTATCGTTCTTCGCTGGCTTCCTAGGAGAGTAGATCTCTTCCTGTCCCAAGCTGTAGATCTTATCAGTATCCCTCAGGTGCTCCTCGTTGGATCTCTCTCGAGTACATCCTCGAGTACTCGGCAGTTTCTCGTAAATAGAATTCTCTCGACTTCTATAGTCTGCATCTTTCTTCTCTGAGACTTTGTAAAGCTGGACTGAATCTTGGGCTGCTGTGTATTTACCTGTATAAAAATTACATTTAATGAAGTGCAGCTAAAAGGAAATAAAAGCCAGAGAACTGCAAAAAATTCTCTAGACAGTGAAACAAGCAGATTTAATTGTAAGATGTTTCGCCATAACTTGCTGGAACTATACATAGAGCTAATCTGCGTTTATATGAGACGCAATTATTTTTTACCTCTAATAGGGTGGCCCCGAGGTAGGGAAAACCTAGAAATCAATTTGGTTGGCCAAGGAAAGCTAGGGAAAAGTCAGGGATTTTTTTTAATGATTAAGGTAATCACTGATCTTATACAATTTATATTCACCTTCTATCTCACCTCTTTGGTCAATCTTGCCACAATTCTTAGCTGCAGATCGATTAAGATCATAAAATCCTTGATTTTTCTCGTAACTCCTCTCCTCAGTCCCAGATGTGTCCTCAGTACATACGCTTCCATTCTTTTCACTACAGCATCTCTTTTGTGAACCATCGACGAAATCATAGTTTTTGCTTTTAAGAGGCAATCTCTCATAGTCATTGCACTTCCGACTATAGTGATTGTTTCCTCCCTTATCATAAATAATCTCGACTTGACCTCTGGGTATTTCAAGTTCAATCACCTTCTCAGAATGTGCAGATTTTATACCATAAATTTTGTTCCTATTGTTCATCCTTTCCTCATTCAATTGTGCTTGCACTTCTCTACATTCACGTTGTTTGTCATTTTTTATGGTCAGTATTTTCGAGTCTTTGGACGTTGACGAGTACTTTCGATTTCTGGCTTCCAAAACATCTTCGGAATTAATTTCAGTAATTCTCTTCTTTCTTCTAGGTGCTTTTTCGAGGACGCCCGGTTTTTGGGTTTCTTCTTCAGTCGCGCTGGAGACGGAACTTTTCTTCGCCCTGGGTGGTCTGACCGGATGTGGAGCCATAGGTCGTGGAGGTGGCGAGTGACGACCATTCATAATTTTATTCGACAAACTTGGTTCTCTAGCGCTCGAAATTACAGAAGCTAGAGACACACAACCAACTCCGTTCGTGTGTCGAGGTCTTCTCCTGTTGGTAAATTTTTTATCTTTATTCAGAGTTCCTATCTTCAAAATACGTTTTAAAGAATGATAATAAATTTATTATTTCAGGTTTCAACATGTTTCACCTTTAAAAAAAAACTTCCTCACCTGTTGGCATCCAAATCAGCAACAAGTGCTCGGTAGAGTGTAGCAGCAGCTGCCACAGCATCTTCTTCAGTATGACAGGCAAAGGCGTGGCACTCAAGAAGCCTGGCGACCCCAGGTCGTCTCATTACAACCGCAAAAATTGGCGGGTAACCTTCGACCTCGTCATTCAAACCACGCATCGTCCGGTAAAGATCAGAGTGCTTCTCTTCACCTCCCGAACTCGAATCATCACCGACCAGCGGCATGAAGGCATGATGAAAGCCGTTTGCTGTCTTCCTCGATCGAAGTCTCAATGCACTCCAAACTGCAATTCTCCTGAAGGGATTATTCTTCTCGGATGTTTCCGAAGTTCGGTAAGTCAACCCTCTTCGCGAAACTTCCAATTCGGCGTCTGTAGTTTCTTCCATTCGTTCCAATAATTGGCGAAGTGGCTCCTGAAGACCTCGTACGCTTGCCACTCGACCTCCCACAGGAGCTGCTCCCATGTATTTTACCTGTGTAACAAATTGGTTTCGAACTTCTAAGAGGACATTCATTCACGAACGAAAAGAGGTGAAAGTTAAACGGAATCTGCGACGCAAGATGAGATCTCGAAATGAGATGTGCAGGAATTCGAGACTGATATTTATTCGAAATTTTATTGTTTTTTTTTTTTTTCAGTACTGACAATCCAATTTGGATTGATCCAAAGTTTGGTGTTTTCTTAGTTCAAATTGTATTGACATAGTTAAAGGATCATATACAGAAGAATTTTAGATTATAGTTAAATTCAAAATTATTTATTTATAAACAAGGATTTGATCATTCGAATTTTTGATTGGAAAATATTTTAAGAGATTTCGAAGGATTCCAAAAGATTTCAAAAAGATCTAAAGAGATTTTAATGGACCCAAACATATATTTAGGAATTTAAAAATATCGGATGAATGCTTATTAGTAATAATCATGATAATAACTGTTTAGAAACTTTTGTGTGTAGAATTCTTTATTCTACCACGTTTGAATTTGCCCGCCACTTGAGGGGGGCACAACTTCTGCGCATGCGCAACTACGTGAATCAACATAATATTTTTTTAAATTTCGCTTTATTTTATTATATCTACTCATTGTTTATTATCTAAAATTTATTCATGTTGGATCATTTTGTTAATTAATTCAGAATCTAGAAGTTAAAATAGGCAAAATCATTCAAAAATTAAAACTTGAAATTTGAAGTTCAGATGATGAATGTAGTTCGCCTTGCCAGTTTGAACGTGTTCTTCGTGGAATCGAAATCGCTTTGCACAGTTCCCAGTTTTCAGCTCAAAAACGATTGTCTTTTTAACGTTTTCGGGTCAGATCAGTTCGAATTTTTATTTATAAGTGGACAGTGTTCAATATTTAAAAAAAAAATTGGACAGATTAGGACAAATTTGTGGTGTTTGATCATTTTTAGACATTCGACAATTTTGGACTTGATTTGCCATAACAATGGCGGCCATTGACTTTGGGGAGATCGACCAGTCTACATTTTTGTCAAGTTTCGAAGGAAGACCGGAGGAATTTCATGTGCTGGTAGACAAATTCATGAGTGCAGTCGCGTTAGAAGATATTTTCGGCTATTGCAAACGTTTTTAGTGACCAATACGATTCCATATGATTCTCAAACTTGAGACTTCCAAGTGCTTTTTCACGCGGGAAACCGAGAAAATATTTGCAAGAGCAGAATCCTCGAGGCAAGATTTTGCTGACTCTTTTAACAACCTGGATTACAACTAAATATCAACATTTAAAAAGTGGTAAGTTAAAGTGGAGTGAAATTATATTTATTTTTAGTACATAGTAATTGCAAAAATAGGTTAGAATTGTTAATTTGATAAGTAATGTGAATTGCATAATGTCAGGGGCCTAATGTGAACAATGCTAATTTCATTTTACATGGCAAGGGTTAGAATTTTTTAATTGCGTCTAAATGAATATGCTATGTACCAATCAAACAAATATTTATTTTTATTGATGCGAAAAGTAAGAAATGTATAATTGTATTTTTCGAAAGTTTATGTATACCATTTAATCAAAGTTGTTTATATCTCATCGCACGTATTACGATTCTTGGAAAGTTTGTTGACGAACCCTTTCGATCTAATTCTACAATGACCTTGAAATTTTCAACCTTTGCATTTTCACTTTTGTTTTGACTCTCGTTCAAAGAGGTCATGTTAGTTTTCCACTTCGGTGTTTACTCTGGACTTTTGTGATTTGTGTGGAAGTGATTAGGGCGAATCGAGTGGTAGTTTGAGGTCTCGGATTATTATACAGTAGAATATCTCATTTTACATTAAAAATGGGTGATTCGATCACTTTGTCATACATGCAATTCTTTTTTAACTTAGTTTTTTAATTTTTTCTTAAGTACTTTAGAATCTTTTACACCTAAAAAATATTTGTAAAATACTTTGCTAGTATTAAAGTATGTAAAATTAATTAATTTCTTTATATTTCTATACTAATGTTCTTTTTTATTTAATTTTCAGGTTGTCTTTCTTTATTTTGAAGATAAATATTTTCTTCACTTTTGGTTGCTTCATTCTAATCTTGGGACTTGGATCTGCTTTCTACCTATACTATGGGCTCGGCATTGTAACAAAGAACAGGTAAAATATTATTTTATGAAGTGTTATTATTTTACAATAAAATGAAACCAATTCGTTTTATTCTACATATTCAAAATTTGTACTAAACATAAATTTTTTTTTTAATTTGTTCGACAGGAAGCTGGGCAGTAAGCTAAAAAGTAAGCTGGCCAGAAAACTGGAGAGGAATCCCCCATCTTCATAACGGGGGAGAGCGACGAATGTAAGTCCAATTTTAATTTGAAAAATCAACTAGTGATAGCTAACGAAGTTTAATTGTTTCAATTAACAAGTGGATTTTTTCCTTGTATTTATTGTGTACCAGGTTTAGCTTTTCTTGGTATCCGCGATAAATATTAACCTTCTGAGATATTTTAAAGTCTAAAAACATTAAATTGAATTGGAAGAAATATAAAAATGATTTTAGAACCCTATAAAAAAGGCGAGGACAAAATATTTTCGGTATATCTATATACTTTAATAAAAGAATCTTTAAATTAAATTATTTTCAAATATGAATTGAATCCGAAAGTCTATAATTTATAAGTTCAAATTTTGTATGTCCCAGTAAGAAACCCTCATTAATTGCTGATAATTATGAATTTAAAAAATTATATATTTTAATTAATTTTAAAACGGTTTCTGGAAAAATAACTTATAATAAGATATAAATAACTTATAATAACAATTAATTATCATTTAAAAAATGTTCGTATTGCATTAAGACGTAATTTTTTTTGTCATTTGATTAATATTTATTTGAACTTTCAGATATTAAAGAGCTGGAGGATCCGAAGAAAAAATGGCCCCTGCAATGTCCCTGGTCTTCGGAGAAGTCTATAGAAGAGGAGGGATCTCTAGGGACCGGCCTGAAGACATCATGCTGCCATCGTTACGACGAGGGACAGTTGTAAAGGCAAGTGAATTTATTAATCCCTCCAGTTTCCAATCATGGTAGGGATGAAAGGTCCGTACTACCATGGTAACTGGTTGTAATTAAGTCAAAAAATTACATAGTGGCAGCTGATTAAACTTCATTGTTTAATCAGCAAGTGGATTTTCGTTATTTTTATATTTGTTAATGCAGGACCAGTCTTTTCTTGGTTCGCGAGCTTGATCAACTTTCTTTTTGTTTTGAAATATTGAAACGAATTGCAAAAACCGAAAAACCTAATATCTACATATATATGACATATATACGGTTATAAAGATAAAATCTTTAGTAAATTAATAAAATGAAAATTTGTGAAAAACAAGATATTTAATATATTTTGAAAACCAAGAAAGGAACGGAATAACTGTGTATATAAGGAAGTCTAGTATGTTCTTTTTGTAATCGTAATTAATGTTTCCTTAGATGCGCAGAAAATCCGAAGGTTCATTTTATATTCCATTTGTATTAATTTTGTATTGTTTCTTTAATTTATTTAAAAATTGATCTTTTGAGTGAACTTTTTAATTTCTAAATTACATCAAATAATTTCATTTAAATTCAGGGTGTCTAGCAACCTTGAAAACTTTGATTTGTTAGTCAAATCTGATTAATTAAAATTTATAGTTGAGCATTTTAAAATCTGAAATATATATAATATTTTATATATATATTTCAAATATATATTTTAAATATACATTTTTTATAAATTGAAAGTCACGACAGTTAAAAATTGAGGCTGAATAGTGTGTGCCTAAATAACTTAGTGTTTAAAATACCACTCAGTCTTGTAGTGCTTATTCCTCGATTTATTAGTAAAATAAAAGAGGAACGGAGTATTTCCAATTCATTAGAAGAATGAAATGGGAATGTAGATCTGAGTATTTATAACGGAAAGTAGAGAACTGAAAATAAAAGTTAAAATCGAAATCATAGTTTTTGCTTTTGAGAGGCAATCTCTCATAGTCATTGCACTTCCGACTATAGTGATTGTTTCCTCCCTTATCATAAATAATCTCGACTTGACCTCTGGGTATTTCAAGTTCAATCACCTTCTCAGAATGTGCAGATTTTATACCATAAATTTTGTTCCTATTGTTCATCCTTTGATCAACTTTCTTTTTGTTTTGAAATATTGAAACGAATTGCAAAAACCGAAAAACCTAATATCTACATATATATGACATATATACGGTTATAAAGATAAACTCTTTAGTAAATTAAGTTTAAACAAAGTTTCGTTTAAAAATTTCAAATAAAAAATTTGTCAGTATCGAAAGCCTCAATTTTTTAGTCTCGAAAATACAGGAGATGATTAAAAACAACAATAAATTGTTTATTTTTACAGTTGATTTAATTTTAAATGTTTTTCCAATTTTGTTATAAGGAAGGATTGCCAGACACCCTACAAATTTTTAAGTTAATGTTTAAATGAGCTTGCAATTTTAAATTGAAAGCAAAAAATGATAGAATTTCAGGATTATTTATGATTCTAATCTTAACAATCTTTGTTCTTAGCGTACACCGTTTAATTATAATTAAGTCAGTTGCAAAATCTGAAGTGTGTGTGTGTGTTTGTAGATTTTGCCTGACTTGAGTAATTTTTTGAAATACAATTATTAATTCACAGTATTTATTATTTTTATTGTTGATGTACAATAAATCACTTTTTTGATTTATTGGAGTTTGTCAATCAGTTTCTTATATAAATTTTATAGATATTAACATTTATAATGTTAAACAAATTTTAAAAACGGTGTACGATTTCAGGGTTGGTGCTTAGTATGTGTGTGCCCTAACGTGGCCTATAAACTCAGGTGTCGGATGCGTCCCGGGACGTAATCCCTAGGTTTAGGTTCTTTTGCACCTGGGTGGTGAGAATGAGAATCGTGGAGTGAGAGTTTTGTTGTGAATGTTTTTTTTTATTTAAATATAGCTAGGGAGGTAGGTAGTTTACTCTGGTGTGAATGATTAGTCATAAGTAGGTAGCATTGGGATTAAATATTTTCGAATTTTTAGAAAGATATTCTATCCCAGAGATTAGTACAATTGTTGTATTAACTCTTCTTGTTGAAATTCGCGAAAATGGTCAAATTGAATATTCAGACCATGAATATTTTTTAACAAAAGCCGAATACGTATGTACACTCGAGTACAAAAAAAATGCGTGGGGGCAATTGCCTGAAGAAAGAAGAGGCTATATGCCGAAGAGCCCCAAAAATGAAGAGGGGAACTTCTATCAACAAACATTTATTCCCGAATGGATGTTTCTTGATAGCTTTAAAATCCACGTCACTATGTTGTTTTTTTTATCATTTTTATATTTCACAAATTGATATTTTACTTGTTTGAAATTTTTCCAATATTTTCTTCCAGCTTTATTATTTTCGTTTAATTACGAAACAATTTTTAATTCGATTAAATTTTTGCAATTCTGAATTGAAAGCCAAATTAAAATTGAAAGTTGAGTAATTTTGGGTTTGGGTCGCTCAAGTTTGAATAATTAGAAGTTGAAACGGTTTTAAATTGAAGAAAATATTCTTCCCACGATATTTTTTAAAAATATATTCGCATTATACTCGATAAAATGCATTCTCTCCCATTTCTTTTTGTCGTCACAGAGAAATTTGATAATCTATTCGAAATTATGCATTCAAACTATAAAATCAAACGCCTGAATTTTGAACATTTACCGTTCTTTAAATTTTGAACATTTACCGTTCTTTGTACCAGAAATTGATACCTACAATTTTTTTCCTTAAACTTGTCTTTATAAGTCTTCGATAAAACGTCCATATAAATAAAAGTGGGAGTCCGTTAGATCTCGCTTTACATAGACACGAGTGGTAAAAACAAATTTCTCATGTTATGGTTTTAGGATGTCGTAACTCAGAAAAAAGATGTTTTCTACTTTAATGGATATCGCGTTATATTCTATTTTCTGATAAGTAGTTGGATGCTCAGAGCAATGATCTAGAGATTATTCACCTCGTAGAAGTTGAAGCTTGACAACATATAATTGAAATTACTTGAAATCTTTAAGGTCCATCTTAAAATTTATTGAGATATTTTTAAGTCCTTCAAATCAATTTTTACATCCTTTACATTCAAAATTTAAATAATAAACCGGTCAAAAATGCTAATAAACAAATAAAGATAATATTTCATTCCGTAACAAATTTGGATATAAAATTAATTATAAATTTAATTTTAAATCTTATGTTTAAAATGTTATTTTTTACCATTTTTTGCACGAATTCGATTCAGATCGTAATACCAGTGAAGATTACAGGATTGTGATGAGTCGATGAAGTGATCGGTTATGATTGATCTTAATGGATAGATATTGAGTAATTGAAAGCATGGTGGAAAGCAATTTCGACCCATTTTACGTTTAATATATGCATTTTATGCATATATGCATTCATACATACGCAGGGAAAATCGGATCGCGTGATTTGTCTGGGCACCCACTCGCGAATCAAGTTCAACGTTGCGAATTATGAAACGAACCGGTCGTGAATAATCAGTAATGCGTGATATTCCCTCGATCCTAAAAAGTTTAACGCGACTCTGCAAGCGAAACGGAATGATAAAATTCGACAGTAGATCTTGTAAGTTAGAAAAATGCATTCCTATTCTCCTTTGAAGGAAGAAATTCCAAGTTTATTTTCTCTGATACTCAACTAAATTGAAAAGAAAGTTATTAATGATTCTTTTCAGATAATTCAAGTTCCAAGAATAGAGTTTATTTTAAATATTGTAAAACTACTACTTTTTACCATTTTTTTGTCTTTAATTAAAAGTAATTTCTTTTTTTTTTCTTTTTTAAGTCAAGAATGACGATAGCTGCTGAGAGATTTTTTTTACATGATAATTGGGAGCGTAATTTCTTTCCCTTGTTCAATCGTTTAACGAATAATATGTTCCAAGGAAAAGAAATGTTGGAATTTCAATGTCATTAGCATAAGTGAAAATGTACAGCTGAGCGAGTAGTGCACATATATGTACATATTCGTAGTAGATGACAATGAGATTCACACGTTGCCCGGAAGTAGCAATTTACATCGCTAATTATTTCAAAGTCACGCTTATCGCGATGAAGTTTCCTCATTCTGTTTTTATATGATTTAGAATATCTAAAAACGAAACTTTATTCAAGAACAATGAATTATTCTGATAAGAATTCTGACTCCTAGCGTTCCATTGTATAAATATCCACAATACACAAGTTTTGCATGTCATTAATTATTCAAAATAAAAATAAAGGGCATCTGTTTACACATCTATAAATCATTTAGACTGTAAAGTGTAAATAATTTAAATTATGCGTAAATGTGACGGTTTCAAATTTTTTTAATTGATGTAGGAACGATCGATTAAATCGATTTTTGAAAACACTTTCTTGATTTAAAAACTATTACTTCTTTCTGTCTTATCTGCCCTTTTTGATCAAGAAAGACGGAGGTTGACTTTAGAGCGATAATTCACTCAAACCAAAAAAAATGATCTGCTTTTTATGGGCTACATTCGACCGGTTGGAGTGTCCCCTTAACCCCTTATTACCTACTGGGCCGATTTTTGGATAACCGGTTAGGAAATTGCATCAGGTAACCTAATTAAAGCAAAAATGTAATATTTTACAATTTTGCAAGTTGCTATGTGCAGACACAAATCCCAATTAATATACAATCGTTCAAAATGACCAACTGAAGGTTTTGAACTGATCTCATTTTAAAGATCAGTGAAAGTTTCGTCCAGATTCTCAGGGTGTTATTAAATTGCTGGCAAGGCCAGATATATTATATTTATGTCTGGCATACATAAATATAATATATTAATAATTGTATCATATAAATTTCGTGACAACTTTTGGAATTGCTGAAAATCTTTCAGTCTTTTAATATTTTTCAATTGTTTTTAGATGAAGCCGTATCAATAAAAATATTAACAATTATTTTAGGTGATTGGTTAATGGTTATGCAAAAAAACAAACAAAATTATTGTAAAGAAGTAATTTCCGCGTATCAAATAGCTTTTCTCTCCTGGAATGCGCATAATAGTCCGCCAAAAATGGAAGTTAGTCGATCAAGCTTAACAAAACTCGTTCAGTTGAAAACGAGATTCTGAATAGAAAGAGAGAGGAATTAGCAAATTTGTTTGATTTCAGGGAATCTCTGTTAGACAGAAGTATTATAAGTCTGGCTACTAATGATGGATTAGTTTAGCGAAATCTAGAACGAGCACCATTTATTTATGTGCCTTATATTATTAAAGTTTAGCTCATCGCACGAACCGTTTCCTACGGCCGAGATAGCGAAAAAAGTCAAGAAGAAAACATCTGGCGTTGGTTACCGGTAAAATTGCTGCAGCGCATTCTCCAGGTGTTCCGCTTTCAGCCTCCACAGAAGCGAACATTGCTTCGATTCGAGCCTGGACGGCGTTGTTGATCTTCATTTGTTCCTCAGAGCTGAGGTCCGATGAATCCGGAACAACCCCGGCGGAAATCATCGCATGGTGCCATCCTCCCGGTGTGGAACTACAAATGGACCTCAGCTCATCAAAAAGGGCATCAATCTGAGCCTTGCTTTTCATGGAACACACGGAAGGCGCCTCTGCCAATCGGAATCCATCGTCACAGCACGACATTCTGATATTCTCGCAAATCTTTTATGGCTTCTCGATCAGGCTATCGAACTTCTTCCTGTAAATCGACCACTTCCGCTTTCGTTGCCGATTTCACCGGCTTGTCGCCTCCTGGAATCAAAAAGTACGGAAATGTTGAAATTGACTTTTCATGCAGCTCCCAACAGTTTTAATAGATCATTATTATCATTATCTTAAAACGTGACAATTTATTATTTGCAAAAAATAATTTTGATCATTTCTTCAAAATAGTTTGCTCCCTATCTCTTAAAATCCCGCGAAACCCAAAATTTATAAAAATCTCTTAAAACTCATTATTGAATTCCTTAAAATGTTTTGAAATCTTTTGGAATCTTCAAATCTGGTGTGCACTCAAAATTCGAGTATTCGAACTCCTCGTTTTCTGCATTGAACAATCTCGAGCTGATAGGAATTCATCAATTTCATCAATTCATTATTCCATAAATGATGCAGTTTATATTCTTTTATAAAGTATAGATGTAACTTCGAAAGTAGTGATCTTGATTTTTAAGTTTCTTCGCTTACTCTATAATTACCAGTATATGCCGAACTACACTTTAGAGTTAAATTAACAAATTATGTCACTTGGTGACATATTTATCAGTATTTAGAAATCATTGATGGATTGACCCAATTGTCCCAAAAATTGTCCCAAATTGTATATTTCTTTCCAAGGATATGGGATACATTCTAATAAGGGTTCAATCGACTTGAATGAATAATATATGTGAAGCATCGTTTCTTGAAAGTGTCAGAGATACAGCAAGTAGCAACCACCTTGAGCTACTTCTTTGGACGACGACCTAAGAGTTTGGTTATAGAATAACTGTCAGTGGCACATAGGATATACTGAACAGCAATTATGTGCGCGCATACATAGTAAAATAATTACGATAGATGTTCGTACACATGACGTTCAGCTACTAGGTACCGTTGTTGATTAGTCGAAGACAGCTATAATCTTTTTGAAAGATTCAAGAGACATTTAAGAATAGAGAAATTTTAAAATCTGAATACCATGCGAACGTGCATGTAAAAAATCTGCTGATGCATAATTTTCTGTAAAATCTAAAGAAAAATGTTGCTGCCATTATGTAAAATTGAGGGAGTGTTTTTCTTTATTCTTTGGTCTCTTGATGCTTCTTCATTTGTCTTATAAAATCTTCTGGCTACTTAGCTTTAGAGTCCATCAAATGAAGAACATTCGAAGCATGAAAATTGTAACGCGTTTCTCTTTTCCTTTTTCTATCGTTAATGAGTAAAATCGTTTTTAAAAGTTCGACCTGAGTGGCACGCGTGTACGCATTTTAATTCTTTGTATTTTCAACAATAATTACTTATTAATTATCATTTAATTAGTAGTTACTTAGTGAAATGATACAAAGAGGCCTTTCTTGGTTTGATCACTTTCATTGAATTAGTGGACAAGAAATGTTGAATTTATTAATTAGTTGGTCTTTTTAATATTAAGTCCCGAGTTAGAAACTATAGGTTTATTAAAATGAGTAGAAATTTGTAAGATATGCTTTTTTACAAAATGTGTATAAAATGTAAACAGAAACGCGACTTGTAAATATCTAAAGGTATAATTTCATGCTCTGCTTTATTATAACGCACTATTTATGAATTGCATTCGTATCATTTGAATATTTATTGGCCTGTTTCACGTTTTATTTACAGTGATATATAATTTTATAAGAGCATAAAATTGAATCCTTAAATATTAAAGATTACTATATTATTTACAATTTTATTGCAGCAGTTTACTGCAAAATAAAATTGTAATTTAATGAAAATTCGATTTCAAATTCTTCGTTTTTATTTATAGTAGCGAATTTATAAGCAGTTTAGATGTTTCAGGACTGCTTTTTAAATATTTATGTGGATTAGATTTTTGGTTGTTATTTTCCAACTTTTATTCTTCAATATTTAATCACTCGTGTAACTTCGCAAGATGGGATTTTTCTTGGCTTTTAATTTACAGGTCTTGACCAATTAAAAGTTTGAATACCGTAAAGTTAGGAAAATTTTTTGAATAATTGTTCAGTTTCGAAAATAGCTTCTATTTTTGTTCAATTTCATGAATAAAAGAGGATTTATGCTCAGATTTCATGCACCAGGTTTAAAAATCGTGTTTTGTGACGTTCGTTCTTGTTCAGAATTTCTCGTACCCTTGATTTTAAATAAAGCAATTTTTCAAAATTGCTTTTGTTGAATAAAATCAATTTAAAGACGTTTTTTACTTAGGTTAATTGTTTTTTGTTCATTTATGTTCAGAATAAAATAATGCAGTAGTCAAAACTGACATTATCTTAGAAATTATGTTTAAAGTGAATCTTAGTAAATTTTCAATAAATTTGCAATTTTTCTTCATAATATCATCTCAAATAGAAGATAATTAATTATTTGTTAAATTTTTTTAGGACAAGAAAGTAGCTAATAATTAAATTCTTCTTCAAGTTGACTGATAATTTATATTTCTGTTCTTTAATGATAATTAATGAGACCAACTGATTTGAAAGGACGGACAAGATTACTTTTTAAATTTAGATAAATGTTCGCATAACAAGACTCATTTTTTTAAGGTGAAGTGATAAATGATAATCATGATGAATCTATTCTTTTCTATTCGCAAATTGTACAAATTATACAATGTTCAAAATGCATCTTCTGATTCAAATTTTAACCATCCTGAAATTTGTATCTACTACCTTTATTTTCTTACCATTCTTTGGTTCTATTTATCTTTCCAATGAAAGATTTCAACTTAAAATTCAATGATTTATTATAAACTATCCTCCGCATTTACAGAACTTTTTCTTCCTGATCTCACATTCCGTTTAGCAGAAAATTGATACATTTAAATAAAAATCTCTCCAGTTACAAGATAAACTGCTTATAGAACAACTTAATCTTCGATCTTTGATATAAGATCTCCCACAGAAAACTAAACCACCACCAATTACTATAAATTTCTCAACATACCGGATCTTCTCAAATTGATCCTCAAGGGCATGATCCAGCTTCCGGAATTGCATATAGAATCCGAGTGAGTAAATCACAGCACTAACTACCGATTTCACCTTGACATTGACAAAGTTTCGGACAATTGCAAAACTTGATTCACTGCCGGGAAAGAAGTTCCTTCAGCGGAAGTGGTTAGAAGTGGAGTCTGGACTATCCACCTCAGAACTGACTGATCTCGAGGGACCGTTCACAGATCCGGTAGAGTTTTGGAAGTGGGTGGTACCCTGGACCCGGTACCATGTTACCACCGCCACAAATCTTTGTTTCTTTAGCGAGTTATCTCAAGTTTGAAGATTCGGATAAAGACGAAGATGGAGAGCCGGAGGAACTCTGAGGAAGGACCGACGGCAAAGTGAAGCTGTTGAACGAAGGGACACGGGAACTGTCTGCTAGTGATGCTATTGCTATAGTGCTCTTCCTTCTGGTGTATAAACCGGTAACGGTACCACGCGTTTTGATGGCGTTCACCAAGCGGCGCGATGCGTCCAATGTGAGAGTACTGTTATTCAAACCATGCGAGGCATCTTCTCTGTGCCTACGAAGCTTCTTCAGATTTGAGTGGCGGTAATTCTTTGAGGGGCGACTCTAGAATCTACACTCTACATCGATAAAAGAATTTCGATTCGAGAGGAGGGGGGGGGGATAAATCTAAGGGATTCACGTGTATCGTGTACGTATAGTGTATGCTTTGGAAATTTGAGGGAGGGGAAAAAAGGGACTGAGAGAAAGGATTTGGGATCTGAATCTTTTTAGGAAGTGCATGCAGATCATACTCTGGAAACGCGTTTATGTATTGAGAAAAAATTAGATCTACTTGATTTCAAAAATAGTTTTGTGTGGAGACAGAATCTAATCTGTCAATCTGAATTATGTAGTAAGAAGTTACTATTTAAATAGTACCGATTCGTTTACTAATTATCAATTAGTTAAAAATTAATAATTCATTTAGTGAGGCTTATGAATTGATTTAGTTACTAATATATTTAGTAAATTAATATGTTTTTACTGTGAATTGGTAGTTTTTATCTAATTGATAGTAAAAATGGTTACTAAAATTAATTAGTAAATTTATCGGCACTATTTCATTAGTAACTTTGTATTAATTCAGATTGAGGGAGTATCTTAATGATTTAAGCTTCGAGATAACTTCAGGGTGTCTACCGGACCGGGAAACCGGGAAAAACCCGGGAATTTCATTTAGGACCGGGAATTTTTTGTATTTTATTGAAAAATCGACTTTTTTTATACTTTATCTTCTTTTTATTCCATTTCTACTTTATCCATTTAAAAAAAAAATGTTTTTTTTTTTTCAAAAATCACGTAAATTGGTCAGAGGAAAAAAAAATTTGACCGGGAAAACCCCGGGAATTTCCAATTCCCTGATCACTAGACACCCCGAACTTATTTAATTGAAATAATTTGCAAAAATAAAAATTTACAGTCTACTATAATAAATAAATCTGAAATCATTCTCAGAAAATATCATCATCATTTTGTCTTTCAAACGTAGGAGTTTCACGTTCTTTAAACTCGTGAAATTGAATACGTGCGCTATCTAACGACATACTTATGAACTTCCAACATCAATTAAACAAAACAAGCATCAAAATTAAAAGAAAAAGATATATATATATATATATATATATATATAAATGAAGAAAATAAATAGGTAAAAGTGAATTTATTTCAATAAAGCTACATTCGTAAAAAGAAACTATAATTTCTATAATTTTTAAGTCTTCAAATTTAAAATCATTCATATTTGGAAATAAAAGAAGTCCCGAGGATAAACTTTTCAAAAATCAATCTGGAAAGCCTTTAGATCGAAAATCATTTTAATTAGGCATTTAAAAGCATAAACATTTAATTGAAAAATGCCATGACTTTTGTAAGTCTTTCCAATTTTCAACTTAAAGCATAAACAGAATCTAATTATTCAATTTCATCAGTCATTTAATCTCATAATTTCTTAATTTTAATCTTAATTTCAGTTAATTTTTTAATTGCATATTTTCTAAATAATTCAACGCTCTTAGTAAATTGTTTCGAATAATAATATGTCACGGCTGTTTCCTGAGTTAATATTCCTAATGATTGCATGCAATACCTAGAATTGAGAGTTATTGCTCTCAATTATTGCCTTGCCTAGAGGACACGCTTTAAGATCGAGCAGGAAATCTGTAAGGATTAGTTAGATACTAGGATACGTTCAATGCACGCTCATTATTGCAAGAACTTCGTCCCTGGAATGTCCCCTCATTCGATTTTTTACTTTCTATTTTTTTCCTTCATCACTTCTATATAAATCTCTGTTTCTCATAGCAAGAAGTTATTTTATCAGATGGTTGTATGTTTCAACGCTCTATAGTGAAAAGAAATGTATGCTTCCATAAATACTGCACTGCAGCAATTAATTTAATTGGTCAAGATTTTTGCAAGTGGATTTTTTTTCGTTTTGAAGTTCAAGCTTAATTAATATTTTTATGCAATTTTTATTTTCATTCACAATAATCGGAGGTAGTTACTCTCTAATTATATCACCTCATGTTCATCGCGATTATGAGCTCATATTCCCAGTTCTATGATATATGTAGTAAAGTGACAGGTGCGACGCGTTACCTACAGAAAAACCGTTTCTGCAAAGCGGAAGTAAGGGACAGGATGACATGGCACTTAGTTTTTCTTCTAACTATACAGGTTTTGCACCTGTTACTAATAATTCTAATAATATTCTCTTATCTATTTTACTCTATTGATCCTCGTTTCTTAATCTGAAATTATCTAATCCAATTTATTCCATATACTTTAATTAAAAGATTAAAAATACAACTTTTTAGAAACAAAGAATCATAATTTTTGTAACTATTTAAATAACATAATAAGAAGAAGCTACGTTTAAAATTCTCTAGAATTTGTAATTGTAGTCTCAAAAGAAGCTACATTTTAAATTTTCCTTCATCGAAGGATTATGTCCTCAGCATGAAAATATCATCAAACGAGTTTTCTCGAGGAATCTCTTGTGTATAATATATTACACATGAATACATTAGATATAATGATTATATGAATGTGTATTTTGCGATCGTAAATTCGAGGCTTGGAATTTATGCGTGGAGTCTATTTGAATTTGAAATTTTGTGAAGGGATTGGAATGTTGTTTCATTCTTACGAAATCGAAACATGTGGCCCATATTGTAAGAATATCATGAAGTCTTCATGTACTGAAGAGTCACTTATATAACTTCAAATTCTTTTGGGTGAAAATTAGTGACATTAATCGTCCCTAAATCACTTTTATTACGTGGCAATACTTCTTTTCTTACCTATTTCTGCAAAAATATAAAAATATTGCAATAATTATTTTTATTCAGTATTTTGAATAAGTTTCCACGAATTCTTGAATCCATTAAATATAAAGTTTACATAAATTATAATCTACAGTACGCCATTTAAACGTAACCAGTTATCCAACCAGAACCGGTGAGAATTGTGCAAATTATCCTTTTCTGCTTAAATGAACTTTAGATCTTGACAGAACTACTTAAAGTGATTGTAGACGGATTTCATAATTCCTTTTCAGTTATATTAACTTCCATCATCAAATTTATAGCCAAACTTTATCTTTCTTCTTAAGCATTATTCTTTATATAAAATCAAAAACATAAATAAGTAATAAACATGTTCTTTACTTACCTTTTAATCACTTAAAAATTGAAAAGCCATCTTATAATTACAAAGAGTGAGAAAAGTCCAATGAGGGAGTGAAATTGTCTTTTCTATTCATTTCTAATTAATTCATATAATAGGAACTTGCAACTATACAAGGAGAATCTATTAAACATAAATTCTGCACCGACCTAATTTGCAATAGCATAACTGTAAAACGCCAGGTTTGCTGCTATAACTGTAATTCGAGCTTTGGCTTTCAATCGCGGCCTTCTCTCATCATTCAAATCAAAGCTTGCAAAGGTCACGTACCTGAATAATCAGCATAAATAATTATGATAACCGGCAACTCTTGGGTACTGAGTACCGTTCCTTTAGTTATTGTCATGCCTATCGTTCTCAAAGAACGTTCCTGTCGAACCGGAACTAGAAAAAATATTTTCTACGAAAACATAGTAATAACTGTCACATAAAGTCAACGCTTCCATGTTTACTTGGATAGTGATTTTTACAGTTAATTGCATTTCCAGAAAAGTATTAGTTTGATTGATTCTCAATGTCGCAGATAAATTCTTATATGAATATCGATTTGCATTTAACATTGGCTTCTTTCTTCTGATTAATTACGATGTCCCTCGCCTTTTAAAATCCACTCAGTATAATTCTTTGCATAACAAAGGGAAAGTGTTTGTCACAACCACGTGTATACCTCTTACCTTGAAAGTTAGTCTCGCTTTGCGAAAAGAATAAAATAATACAATGTCGATAATCTCAGGAAAAGAAGGAAAATAATAGACAATATTTTCTGCAAACGCTGAAGAAATGCCTGTAAAAGTTGATATTATAGTATAAAATATATGCTCCGGTTGAATAAATTTTTCTATGCATCCAAAAATCGGTTTTACAATCTTTTTTCAGTGCTTGCATTCACAAAAGCCTCGTTTATCTTTAATTATATACATGAATGTGTTTATTACTTGCACAAAGACCTTTACATTATATTCACATGCATATATGCGTCAATGCTTTTTATTTATATATAATATATACCTTTCTTTATGAAATAGTACTCATTATAGTACGTGTGAAGGATGACAGTTGGAAATATTTTCACAAAATTCTTAAAATTAAGAGAAAATACAAATTTACAATTTTCTACTTCAATTCTTCCTTTTCGACTGATACTATTAAATTAATTCCAAAACTGGAGAATACATGGCTCGGAAAATAGAAGATTGGAAGTAGATTCATTTTTTCAAGATTGCTTTCATAATATGAGACATATTATGTACAATTCTTTGAATTTTATATCCCAAATATAAACACTGTAAAAATATGACAATATTTTTAGTCTATATTTTCTCAGGATTCTCTTTACAATTTTTTTAGATCCATTCGAATAGAGAACGATTAAATATCTATTACGCGACTCGAGAACAAGAATGTCTCCTTTCTCTCAGAAAATCATTATAAAGGAATCTTCGAGGTTTTATCATAACATGTGCGTTGAGATATATCGAAAGGAGAAAGTTTTCCTCTATCATCATCACTCTATTTCATCCAGTCACACGCACATGATAATGCGCATATATACGTATTAAAGATACATATTTGAGTCTTCCTCGCTTATTCCATGGCACATTCCTATTGTTATTATTACACATTTCCTCTCTCACTCCCTCCTTTTATTATATTCTCATTTTTTCTTCTGTTACACTAAAAAATCCTAATGAATGTGTTAAGTACGTATATACGCTGCACTTGCAAAACAATCGTCGTACTTGGTAACGTAATTTGATGCACAAGATTACGCAACTGCGGAAGACACATGATCATTTCAGAGATTATGACTCACTGACAGAAAATAACAAATAGCGAAAAAAAACTTTGGAGATTCTCTTTTGAGTAATGCAGGCCGCATACATATACAGATTTATATATATTTCCCATGAAACTGAGAACTATGCAAATTGATTGGAACCTCGACACCCAGAATTTCCATAAATTTTCTTTCGCTTTAATGCCACGATCAGAGGGAAAGTTAGATTATGTTCTACACTTTCTTACATGTCTTATTTCATGCTGATTCAGTCCGAACAAGAAAATTTATCGAATTACACGCGTATTACGTACTTTATCTTGACACAGTTTTCATCTGGCACATATGTAATTATACATCGCAATTACAAAAAAATGAGTCAATGAACATAAGTGAATTAGAAGAATTACAGCTTCTTGCGAATTACGTTGCAGTTTATGACCCTCTTGTGAAAGTCAATTATGTTATCCAATCTAATTGCTTTCTATGCTTCTTTTTCATCTCCAAATGGTCCTTACAAGAAAATTGATTCGATCCTCAAAGAAATTTTTTCATTTCTGACAATCGTGTAATTAGAATCAGGAAGTTTCACAACATTTTTAATTTTAAAGATTCTAAACCTTTATGGTAAAATGGGAAGACTTTATGTCACTGGAATGAAGGCACTCTTATCGTATAAAACAAAGTTAGAGGTGAAAGTGACCAAAACTGTAAAACTGTAGACCTTCCTCAATTTCAAGGAAATGACGTTAATTCAGAGTTTCGTAAACTCTACTTCCATTATAAGGGTTGTAAATTGTAATGTATTAGATTATAGTGTCGATGAGAAAGGTCCTGTTAAAAAAGGAAAAGTTATTTAAATACGTAACGTTAGTATTACATAATCCTTCACAACAAAATGGACCAAAAGATTACAGTCTTTATCTCTCATTGAATTTTTCCTTCAGTGAAAAACACTTCATTTTGATACACTGGGAAAATATTTAATATATACGTTTACAATACGCTATTTTTCTGAAGGAAAATACATTTTTCGGATTAAAAAGGAATGTTTTGGCCCATTTATGAGTATAATTTTCATGGTACAGTCGATCACGCACATTATCGAACTCGTGAATTCTGAGTTATCAGGTTCTTGAAAAAAAGAAAACCTGCAACGAATGGCGTATTCTTTAAATCTGACTCGATTATTTTGGTAATTAAGTCTAATAATATATTCGCCTTATTTCTTATACGATTAACTGTCGAAGACTTATTTTTACATATTTACTTAAGTCGATAACTCATGCAGAAGTGCGGAGAAAACAATTTATTAGACTAAATTAATTGAATTCTTACGTAAGTTTTCTTTGTCTCATTGGTTAAAATAACTTTTGTCAATTTGCAGCAACCATTTTCGCTTCGGCTTGAAGTCATTAAATTATTACGCATTTATACTTTAACTGAGTTAATTTGCTAGAGTACTTTTTGTGCTAAAATTGTTTGTTCTTATAATAAGAATTGTTACACAAATTTCAAGAATAATTGTTAGAAAGGGATAATCAGCGGTAAAAACGGAATTTTGTTACAGTTGCAATATTAAAACGGCATTCTTATCATTGCAATTATTCTAACGGTCGCATTTCTTATTTTCTAGACCCACTGGATAAATCCTCGAGGAAATATTTTTCCATAGGGTATTTAAAATTTTAATACCTGTTTGCTGGCATTTCAGGTGAATGCGGGTGAGTAAAAGTGAGGTCGTAAATGTTACTTAAAAATCGAAGGACACATTCCAACATTAATGAAGAATAGAATAAAAAAAGTAGGGGGAATGAGTAATAAAATATGACTTCTTGGCTCATCATCTTGTAATCAACTCGTATGATTATTACTATTGATGGCGTAAGGTCCCATTATGGCCTTTCTATTTTTATACGCGTGACTGGAGTCGTTTTTTTGACTTAGAAATGTGTGTTGAGAATACTTTCAAAAAAATAAATTCAAGTTGTAAAAAAAAAAAAAATTTATAAAGAAAATTACAATATCATTTTTGTTATTGAAGATAAAATTCTCTGGGAATAGAAAATCTGATCCAGTACAAGTCTTCTAATTAAAGCTAATTCTATGTGTAAATAAAGGTGGCCTCAGAAAGAATTTAGCAGACAAATATTCGTGAACCAATTGAAACACACGCTACACATTTTGTTTAAAAATACTCAAGAGTTGATAATTATGACGTTATCTGATAAACATGTTAAATAACCATGTGCTTTTCTTTTGTAGAAACTTTAGATTAGATATAGGAAGCTAAAAGTAGTTAAAAAAGCAATTTTACATTCTTATCATATATTCAGGAAAATAAAAACTGAGAAATAACAATATTTTTTAGAAGACTTGTTTTAAAATATCGAGACTTAGAAATTTCTGTGAGAAAAGTAAAGGACAATAAGATTGAAGGAGGTGATGTCGGACTACGTTAATGTGATAATAATCTTTCCATGAGATGTATTTCACAACAAAAAAGGGACATATTTCCGGAAGGGAGAATTGCACGCCTCAAGAGCATCAACCATCAGAAATCTTTTCGCGACAAGTATAAATTAGAGTGGCAACAAACTACTTTTTAATTGTAGCTTCCATCCTTATTACTTGTGCTTTGGTCACATCCCTACTTCTTTCCAATTAGGGGAAATCTTTAATTTGATTTCTCAGGTGGGAATTTCTGCCAGAAAGGCAATTTTTAGACTGAAAATATTTGGTTATACCCCGATCCCTTTCCAATTAGAGAAAGGGTTGTAACAAAATACTTTCCTATCTCAGAATCGTGTCTCTAGCAAAAAATCCTAGTGGAACCAGCTTTGAAAATTGACGCCATTTATTGACCTTGGATCCCAAAATATCAAAAAATACCAAGATTACCAATAAAAATATTTCTCCGCACCAGGTATGAGAACTTGAATCAAGAGGTAAAGACGCCCCGCAAACCTAAAAGATAAATCCTAGCGGGGTCGAGGCCTCGGGAGAGGTTGTGGCGGTTGGTGTTGCTGATGATGATTGTAGTGTGCGTTCGCCTGTCTGATGTGTGGTCCAGGTGGATATTGATGTCCATTTTCAGGGGCATCATCGAGGTTAAGCCCGGCAACTAATTGCTCGATCTCCTTCTCCTTTTTGCCTTTGGGTACAGCATTTCCATTCTGAGCGCTGAAGCCCAAAGAAGCGAGGCTTCCATGGCTCCTGCTGCGATGCTCAGCCCTGATGCTGTAGGAAAAGGCCCTTTCATTCAAGTGTCCCTTCCTCCTGTAAATCCCAGTCCCAAATCTCGACTCATTCTCTGGACTCTCCGAGGGTCTAGGTTCTGGAGCCGTGAGATCCGCATGGGAGGCTGCAAGTCGTCTAGAATTACTCAGCGTCGAGTTCTCCACTTCCGGATGTCTTCTGCTCCGATTTCCGGCAGTCCCGTAATTCCCTGCGGTGTAAATGGCTGTTGGTGGTGGGGGAACGACTGGGAGAGGTGCATACACCGGTACCACTGGCGCAGCTGCTGGGATGGGCCTCAGGCCCCGAGGATGATGATGAGCCTTCCTGGGCAAAGTGGCTGCCGGGACGAGAAGAACGGGGGCTGGTCTCGCTAGAGTTCCGGCTATGGACCGGCTGCTGGGCGGAAGTTGATGCGGATGGTAGTGCTGTTGCCTGATTGGATGACCCAGCGTGTGATGCCCATGACCGTTAGTGTAGAGAGGTTGAGCGTGCATCTGATGATGGTGATGCATCTGATGCATCGGGTCCTCATGCATGCCTCGCTTGAGCTTCTTGAGCTTTTTGTTGGCTTTTCTCCTCGAAGATGAAGCAGATTCCTCAAGCATCAAGGGCTGAGCTGGGGGTGGTGGTGGAGGAGGTGGAGGCGGTGGCGCCACAAGTTGACGAGGTCTGGAGCCCTTGATACTCCTGAGAGTGCCCTGTTCTTGATAGACCCCATCCACCTCGTCTCTGCTCCTGGCCCAGACTTTGTGGTTCTCGTCGCCGTTGTAGAGGCTCAGGTTGTCAGTGGAGGCTGTGTCAAACCTCGTGATAGGCGGACTGTCCAAAGTGGTGCTGGATCCGCCAAGAGTGTGGTAGAGACTCCCAGTTTGTTGGGTACCCATGCCTCCATTGGCATTTGAATGGGCATGGGAATGGGAATTGGAATTTGTAGTCGCAGGGTCTGAACCTTTGGCGTAGCTGCTGTCGGCGTAAGCGTGGAAACAGCACCTTACCAGGGCATTGGCAGCCATGTCGCGTTTGCAGATGAAGGCGTGGCACTCCAGGACTTTGATACCAGTTGTTCGTCTCAAAACTGCGGCGAACAAGGGTGGATGATTGGCACTAGGTGTTCTCGCAAAGGGAGAGTCCAGAGGCAGGAATCTCGTGGCGGTGGAGTCTCCATTTCCACCTTTCACGTGGCGCACGGCCGCACAGTAGTGTAGAGCTTCAATGGGAAAGAACCTGGTGACCTTCTTCCGATGCTCATCCACGTTTTCCAACAGGAGCCCATTGCTCCAGACACTCAACCAGGAATCTATCCCGCGGGCTCCGAGAGCTCCCTGTTCGGGATACAGCTCTCGGAGGGGTTCCTGGACACCCAGAAGTCCCTCCTTGCTGGCATGTGGTACCGAACTCCCCAGGTACAGCACCCTGCAGCGACAGTACGGCGTCGCCGTGTCGTGATTTGCCCCTCTCATCTTTCCGCTTCAAAGACCGTTGGACTGGTCACGACTCGTTTGCTTCACCTACTCTTCTCTAAACACTCCGAACGGTATTCCGAACACTAGGGATAACATACGCGACTATTTCACTCGTTTTTCGAGGCACTGATATTTAACACTAGTGACACTCGTCTTGAGGAAGACACTGAGAATTCTGAAGGCCACTCACGAAGTAGTCACAGTGAACTCACAGAGATATCACAAAAATCACAAGGTCCGAGATAACTTTTGCGGCAACTGTCGTGCAACGTCGAGTGCAACATTAGGTTGCGTTGAGGATTGCAAAACTAGTCAAGGAGTTCTAGATTCGATTTCGCAGCAGCTGTAGCCGCCTTACGGAGATCGCGTCAAGCCATTATGGCCGCCTCCTTTCCATCTAGCTGGCCCCTTCTACCTGTCTGACTGGGGTCGAGTTCCTCCTCTCTAGTCTACCTTTAGAGTCTACCTCTACCTGACTACCACTCGCTCTCTCTTTCCTTCTTTTCTTCTCTCAGTCTTTCTTCCTCCTTCCCTTCTCTCTTTTTTCCCAGGTCTCTCGGGAGGTATGCGGCTTCGAGGACTCAACGTATGTGCCTCCAGGAATTCTTCAGCGTCTCTGTGTTCGTACCGGTTGGAATCTGGAGGTGCGGCTGCTGCTCCAGGGGCCGTGGTTTTCGCGACTTTTTCACTTTGGCCACGAGGCACCGTTCAGGCGCATTATCATCAGGTTGCAGAGGCGACTTCCGGTCGTGGAAGGAAATCGTACGGAGTTGGAGGTTTTCTTTTGTTCGCCGGTCCCTGGTCTCACGAACTACCGGGTCATGAATTACGAAGCGGGATGAGGACAAGGAGGGGAACAAGCGACGGGGAAGCTTCGCGTGATGCGAACTGAAGACAAAAGCTTGTGGCGGTAAAGGCGGTTGAAGCCGGACTGAGAATAGTGAGAATTGAAATCCGACGACGACGCTCGCCAAGAAGGGAGGTGGAATCGGGACCCCTCTCCTTCAGATATTCAGGTATACGCGACGGGCCCCCGAACCTGCGCAGGGGCCCCGCTTCGCCTGCTTGGAAATTCTCTCGGAAATTCTCGTCTAGTTACGCACCTACGTAACCTGCGTGCACGTGGAGATGGTGTCGATGGTCTGCCCTTTATAGGTCAGAGATTGCGCAGGAACCGGTGGAGCTGAAGAATCAAGTGGCTCTCAAGTGGAGAAGAGGGAAAACAGCGTCACCGGGTCTGTCACCTCCGCAGATTCGAGGTCTTGAGGTCAGGACGTCTCGAAATTCGTCGCTAAGGAGGCACCTGTTGAGGCCATGACGAGCCAAGGTGTCCTCCTGAGGATCCCCAATCGCAGGGCTTGAAATTTTTTTAATTTCGCACTATATCAGGGTGGCCATCATGTCAGGGAAGTCAGGGATTTCAGGGGAAAAAAATTGTCAGCGAAATCAGGGAAATATCAGAGAAATGTGAGTAGCTGTCAGGGAAAATAGAAATTGCTAACAATAATAATAAAGTATGAATTATTTAACAGATTTTAGAAGATTTTCAAGGATTTCGAGGGATTATTAAGAGTTTCCCAGCATTCTTTGATATTCTATAGGTTTTTAAAGATTTTAAGAAATATTTAATCATTTTAAGGGATTACAAGAGACTTTTAAAGTATTAAAAAAATTTAGTGGGATTTTAAAGAATTGTAAAGGACAAAAATGCAGCTTGCGAAAGATTTTATGAAATTTTAAAAGATTTCATGGAATTTTAAGAAAATTCAGGAAATTTTAAGTGTTTGTTTACCATTTGCCCTTAAAGGATTTCAAGAGGTGTTTCTAGGAATATTTTTTAGATTTAAAGGGATTTTAAAATTCCTGATTAAATTTTGAAGGATTTCACTAGGTTTTTATGAGTTTTAAAAACTTTCGTAGAATTTTAAATAATTTCAAGAGGTTTCCAAGGTTGTCGTGAAATTTTTCAGCATTTCAAGAGGTTTTATTAATTTTAGAAATTTTTACGAAGCAGGAACGAAATATGTTGTTTTCAGTGGAAAAGCGACACGAATGTGAACAAAATTGTACACGAGACAAAGATTAGAAATTATTTCATATTCCAGAAGGGGAAACTAAGTTTCAAACGAATTAGCTTTGTGGGGGACAAAAGTCGATTGTCTAAGATTCCCATGGGAAAAATGGGCGTGCCTGTGAACACTGAAGACCATACGAAATTCCTTTTAAACGTGTTGGAACCGATTATAAGCTCAAGAAATCCTTTATGGGAAAAATTTTCCCATTTCCCACGGAAAATAGAAAAAAAAACTATTCCGTTTTGAAGTTTTTTAAGGTGCTGCCACTATTTGGCATTTAAATTGAGTAATTTTAAATACTATCACGTAAAAGTGTTAACGGAATTTCTTTCTCGAATTGTAATTTCAAAAGAAAGCCAGAAATCTATTTTTGTCCGAAACACTTTTCGAATTCTAGAAATTGTATCAGCTCAAATGTTAATGAGATGCTTCGAAGATGTCCCAATCAGTTCACATTAAAATTCCTAAGTTGATATCGATCATTAATTCTTAAAAGGTTCTTTCAACAGCGGTTCTTTAGAACATCTTCCAGAAATTTTATTTTGTTCAACTCAGACTTTCACTTCTTCAACTTCATTGATTAATTATTAATGTAATTACTTTCCGTAATTTGAAACGAGTTTTACTTCCCATTTTTCCAAGCAATCATAAAATAGATGCGACATTCCTTGACTATATCCGCATTTTTTCGCATATTTCTGAATGTATGAATATATATATTCACTCTGAAATATGTTTGAGGAAAGACGTTTCGCTAACCAGAAATGTTCCTTTCCAATAGTTTCTATACTGGCTATAGCTATCTTTACTGCCACTAAAGATTCCTTCGGCAAGTATGTCGCTTTTAAATGATCGTTTGTTTACTTTGTATTCGAGTTTACACTTACTTGCAACTTAGAGTCACCGAAGCCGGTTCTAATGAGTTCGACGTCGGTGAAATCGATCGCTATCGACACCCCTTTTCTCATACCACCTTTATAAATACCGGAAGCGCTATTCTGTAAATCCCACAAGGTCAAATTTCTCATTAGGACCGTTGGACAACACGATATAATTTTTCATGTCTCAAATTACTTTTACATTTTACAAACAATCATGGTTCAGTTATTTATAATAATAGAAGTATTTTAATTCTTGAAATCTGCAAATATTTCTTTAAAATTTATACGTGTAGTTCAAAAATTGTAAAAGACATTTTCTGCAAAGCTTGAAATGTTGAACCAGAGTTGCGTGACCGATGAATCCCTGACCGAGACACAATGTCAACGTTTTCAAAGGCAATGCACTGCACGTCTTCCATGCGTCATAATTCATAATCCTTTGTGAAAAAGTCAAGCTGTTCACTTTATACTCAGATTCATGTTTTCTCGCTAAAACGCAAAGTCTGTGAAATTGCATCTTTATCATAAATGTTTTGTGACTTTCTGCCTTTTACCTTGACGTATAAAATAAGTATCAGATTAACTAGTTTGATAATTATAAGCCTATTGCTTTTGAAGGAATGATGTGAAAAAAACGATAAAATCGAATTAAAATTGTGAAATCGATAAACGAGCGAGAGTAAAAATGAGGCAAGAGACTATTTCGAGATGCGGTCAAGAGTTGTCCTTTTAGATCTTAGATGACATTTATTAGACGTGGAAGGCCATCCAGTGAAGTTTCGATGAATTTCAAGAATTACCGGTTTCAGATTTTATACAGGCATTTAGCATCTAATCTCCAAACTCGTTCTTCAAAATATGAACAATAATATAAAAAATAATATAAACAATAATATAAACAATTTCCTAGGCATGCTTTTTTCGTCGGACGATTCTTATTCAATGTGTGAAATCCCAAAATCTCTGTCCTGTTACACGGAAATGTGCGTAGCGTGCAAGAAACATAATGTTATTCAATTTATGCACACTGGAATGTATATTCTCCTTGCCGAGGCGTCACCTATATAATTACGTGCAATCAACCCGAGTATCGTAAAGTGAGAAAGAAGCAGGAGGTCAGGACAAGTAACTCGAGAGTATAACGGATAATAACAAAAGGAATACATAGTCGATCGTTGATCTATGTGAAAATTATTCTTTACAGAATTCTATTTTCATACTTATCAAGTTTCTCAAGAAAATCGTTCCAAAAGCTTAATTTTGAGAGATAATTGATAGACCTTGGATAGAAACCAGATATTCTTGAATTGATCATACTACTAGGTATAATACTTATGTTTCAAATATTTAATATTACGTAAAAAAAGTTATGTTATAGATGGAATTCTGCTTTTAAAATATTCATGCATAAAAGAAGTGAAGCGAACACTTGATGGTTGGGTTCGGCAGATTAGTCCTCATAAAAATAAATAAAATTAATACGAGTCGCAAATTTTCACGAGCTCAATCTTGACTGTTTCATAAATCAATTTATTTACCGTAATCCGACCAGGACGCAGCATTTTTGAGTAAGCCGTCTTGTTACGACCTTCGCAAGTGCCGCAATAGTGCAGCAATATAATGTCGTTACCGCTTATCTTATTGGCGAAAGCAAACGGTCCATGATCGTGACTTTAATTTAGAGAAGAGAAATCTCCACAGGTCCACCAAGACCAAAAAATAGTCTTGGTGCTGTTTATTTACGTAATTAATTATATGTAAGTAGGTCAATCGAGACATATTCTAATTTGGAAACTTTCTGACGTGTCACTGAACTCTTAAGAGTCGGAAATCTAAATCTGAATTCAGTTCTGAATTTTAGTTAGAAATTTACATTTCGCACATGGGTGGTATATAAATTAGAAAAGTAGTGACGAAAAAAATGGGTGGTATAAAAATTAGAAAAGTAGTGACGAAAAAAAGAAAGAAATAAAGCGTGTCAAGGAGAGGAAACCTGTTTTCTCGAGGGTAAGGAATTCATGGAGTTTTCGCATCTCCTGTCTTGCACCTATAATTAGGCGTGGTTGGATGCCTTCAAAATTACATTCCAAACCCGTGAGAGCGTCGGGTTCTATTGGCTGAAAGATGCACGTCGATTCGAGGACGAAAATCGTTGATGAGTGGGTCAGTGGGTCGTCACTAATTACAAGAATTCCGCATACCCCCTCCTTATCATACAACCATCATCGTCATTTCAAGTGTCCCATCTTTATCCATATTTTCGATTAGACTCTAGATAATCCGCAATATAGTCACGTGACTCAAAAGCCTGTGTTACTACAATCAATTTTTTTCTGGATAATAACTACATTTTAAGATAATTAAAAATACATGGCTCTCGGAATTTGAGTTTCCGGGTTTTTCCCGGATGGATTACCACATGCCCTTAAAATTCTCTGAAATCTCTCTAATATAATGAATCAAAATCCAAATTGAGAAGAATTTCTAAATTCTATGTACAAAACAGAACACTTAAATTTCATCCTCTTTATATTATATAATACTTTTCTAGAAAAATCTTCTGGTACAATATCGAGGACAAAATTCCAATCACTGATTAAATTCCCGGTTATTGGCAGATTTGTCTATAAATTTATCGCTGAATGCTTTTTGAAAATTCAATTTTCTAAGACAATCTTGTCTCAATTTATGTTCATCACTTTTCTGCATTCCCTTATTATCTAATAAACTTACTGCTTAACGATTTGCAATTGAATACAAATTTTCTTTTACGACATTTCCTGGAATTTTTTTACACGCAATAAAGCTGCGAGTAGAATTTGTTCCTGGTTGGTGAAAAGTTGCAGAATTGCTTGTGTAATTCACTTGATTTTATAAAAAGGATTGAACACAATTTTATAAATAATTCTACCTTTTCTAAATTCCCAACTTGAAAATCATGTGTATGTACTGTACATGTTTCATTATTTTAAAGTTGGATAACATTTTCTCCTAGTATTTTCAATTTTCCTCGTCTCTAAATTGGTTTTAAGTATATATTGTATTAAATTTCCCGTTTATACAAAGTTAGAAACATTCCATTCAAGGTTTTATCTCCAATTAAAATGTAAAAGGAAAGGAAATCAAAGCAGGAAATATCCAAAGCGAAAATACTTTTAGAACATTCCGAAGAACAGCTTCTTGTCGATTACAAGGGGGTATAATTTAATGCACATGCCATTGGTATTACTGATCGGACATAAGTGACGTGAGCGCAATTAGAATAACGGAGACATGAATGCCAGAGAAGTGATATCTACTCGACTGCCTCGGTACAGTAGTTCACTTTTACTGTAAAGCGGCCAGATAAATCGCCCACATCCTCTTAACCTATGTAATTTTCTGGTAGAAGATAACAGGGATTAACTTAACTCTTCCTGTTTCCTATTATTCCTTAAATCTATGTTAATTTATAGCCAGTCATTAAAAATTACATTTCTGATCCTTTTAATCCAAAATAAGAGGACAACTTTTTTGGCATATTTCAAAATTTAAAGATGAATAAGAAATTTAAAAGCTTTCCATAACTTATGGTCCCCTGTAAAAATCGTCAGATTAAAAATTATTTCTGCTTTGCATTCTCAAGTTGATGTCTGGAATTCTGCTTTAGGATAATTTGTTAATTTTGCATTTCTTCCAATTTTCAATTTAGAAACTAATAAGCTCATTGTCTCTTTGAAAAAGTAAGAAAATCACTGAAAAACGATAATAGTTTTTAAAAAATCCCTTCAGAACGAGGCACAGTCTTTATGTCTATGTATGGGTATATTACATTCAGACTTTCCAGGATCGTGAGAAGATTTCGCGTTTTTTTTAAATCTTTGATGAACCTGTTCTGGCAAGCAAGGTGGAAAAAGAAAAGATAAAATTCTTGCTCGTACGACCATAGAGAGCAACGGAACTTCCGACACGGAATATCCGTTTTTCTGTCACGTACGTACTTCTTCCTTTTAGTAAGAGGTCATGGCACAATGTTGTCTATTGATGGTTATACGGGCATGGAACCCATGCGAAACCAGAACCGTATATAATGAGTATAAAGTGGTTGCTACCTTCTTCAGCTGATAATTTTTTTTACTTCTTTCTTTCTTTCTTCTTTATATGCCCTCGGTTCGATCATATCTGTAATTTAGTGTAATGAGCGATCCGCTATTAAAATAAAGAGCTTCTTCAGAAACTTTCTAAAAAAAAGAACCAATTTTATCCTCCATATGAGCTCCCTTTTTTTAAACACTCTGGTATTTTCTTAAATACTGTGTTTTTTTCAAATCACCCGAAAATTACAATTCCTACTGTTAAGTTTTTAATGGATTTCAAATTAATTTTCAATTTCTATTCCCGCGCTTTCTTTATTTTGTGTTAAATTGCAAGAGAACATTTTTACTTAAAATAATTTAAATATATTTTAAAAGATTTCAAGAGTTTTCAAAATATTTTATGTTTTGACTGGGATTTATCTATCTATTTATTTATTTATTTTACAATTATCCAATAATTTTAAGAGGTTTCTAGTGATTTTAAGGGATTTAAAGAGCTTTCAAAAAATTTCACAAGAGGGTGTTTACTAGATTTAAAAAAAAATTAATAAACAAATTGTTAAAAATTGTTCAAGCTGGCAAGTTTTCTATAAAAAAATAATTCTTTCCACAATTTGTCTGATTAAAAGGTTTGAGAAAAAGATAATTTTCAATTTCTTACATTTATTCATATTGTAGATTATTTATCAAAGGAAATTCTATGTAAACTCTCGTGGGAATTCCTCAAATTAAAAGCAGAAATAAATCTAAAAAGAAAATTAATTTCAGAACTGAATAACTATCAGTCTGCTTTATCTGAATCTGACTGGAGACTGGTTGAAACTAGTTACACGAGTTAATTATATTTAAAGAAGTAAATCATATTAATTGATATAAATTATTACTAACAGAAATGAAATAATTATATGAGAGTTTCTGAGTCAATGTCTCTTAAAAGTTAGGAATCTTTAATGAAGCGAACAAAAATTTGTATAATGAAGCTTCAGTAACTAAAATCCATAGAAGAAACAAACAATTTCAGATTGAGTCAATAAATATTGAGTAAGTTACAATTTTTCCTCAATGTGAAATTTAAAGTCTTAAGAAAACGATTGAAACTCCATAAATTGGATATCTATATAAGATTATCAGATAATAAGATGATGCATAAAAAATTAGGTGAACGCATTTTAACTCGATCAGTTCCATTAAAGGTTTGTCTTAGCCAATTCGCAATGGCGAAACGATCGAGTTGCGGTTGTGACGCAAATGGTAACGGACATTATGAGTATTATGACAGAACTAAAAGGAAGGAGCACTCCTCATTCACAAGAAAGTATTTCTTACGAAATTGCAATAAAAGATCATTCAGGCTTGGCCTCTGCTGATGAGAAAACCCCTTTAGGTTATTCATATTCATAAATATCTACAACTATATCTATATATGCCTATATGGTCACCTACAATTAATCCTTGAACATATTATATAAAGATATATCTACAAAGCTGTCGATTCTAAGAACTTTCTATTCATTTGCTATTCGAAACCAGCTGCATCGAAACAATACCAGCTTCCCACTTCCTGCTTCAGCAACCGCGAAAATAATTTGTGTCTGAAGCCAACGAAGAGAATCGCTAATTCTATTCTAATGTGCGCGATTATGCGTGGAATTGTCATTTCGCAATTTCAACGACTCGAGTTTCAAAATATGAAATATTAAGGGTGTTGGATCCAAATTCTAAGTATAGAACTCGATTTCTTCATTTTACCTAGCAAATATTGTAACTGGATACTTTTTCGCTCTGTAGTGATACTCATTTTTAAAACAAAAATGTGCGTATAGAGCGAAAAATTTCTATTTTCGATACTTTTTGTGAATTCTTCATTTTATCCTAAAAGTATTAGAATTAAATATTTTTACGTTTTACAGCTACACTTTTAGTTTAAAAAGGAGTATGTGTACAGAGCGAAAATATATATAATTATATTAGTTTTTGAATAAAACGAAGAAATAGAATTTGAATCCAACACCTATAAGTAATCTAAACCGTAACTCTTAAGATAATTGGTTAACAAGTAAATTGTCCAGTTTGAGAGTAACCGTGCTTAATTGTTTGTTCCATTTTTGCATGCATGATTGGTGAAGAACAACGGTACATTTAACATTTTCTGTGAAGTTCAAGGTGTTAAACCGTCGCTCGCCACTTGTTATTTCGGGATAGTCAAACGGGACACAAGCAATTTTGTTTTTATGATCTTGGATACTTGGTTCTCGTCTCACTCAAAATTATCTTTTATGATACATTCCCGGTTTCCATTTTCACTTCTCTTCATCCACAAACAAATGTTTAAAGAGAAAAGTACCGAAAAAAATACAAATTCTAAATATCAGAATCACTTTTTGAAAGAGACGAATTAATCTCACACAGATATATGTTCGCTCTAAAAACATACTCTTCTTTAAAATATAAGTGTGGCTATAGAGCGAAAAGAATTCGAAATCTATCCTCAAAATTCAATCTTTTCATTTTACGATGAAAGTGTTAAAACTAGACCTTATTTCAATATATATCCATTTATCTAATTCTATTTAAAAAGTGAGTACCGCTACAAAGCGAAAAAAACTGACAATTTTAGTATAAGTTAACTTTTAAGACCTCTGATTCAAATACCTTAATTGTAAAAAGTGATTACAAGATATAAAATTACATAGATTAATATTTTACACTCTATCTCGAAACTGAGATGTCACAAAACTCACTTTCACACACATATATCAACTCCAAGCTATAATTTTGTCATTAGGTTTAGAAACTCTTAAAGGCTCGGTAAAATTCATACATCGATTGCATAACTATATAAAATCTAAGGAACTCTTTGACAACGAAAGTACTTTACATCTTAAGAAGTTTTTACGCATGAACTGCAATCTTAATCTCATAGAACTATTACAACCGTGATTATACAATTAACTGCAAATGCCTTAATAAATACCGTAATACCTCCTCGTATGGTTTCTCTTAAAAATAAACAATATAAGGAAAGTCAGACTTGGAATGCTCTCAAAAAATGTCAACTTAGAAAGTATTAATACGTTTCCTCGTTCCTAGAATCAGATATTATTTTGCAATTTGGATGGGTCCAGAATGAAAATTCGAAAATACAAAGATTTAATGTTATTTATTGTTCTTATTGTCGTTAGTGAGTCTCTCCGCATAGAGCAATAAATCAAAACGAGTGACCCTGAAAACACGGATTTTATTTCAAGTTTGAAACTTCAAACCGTCAGAGAAAAGTCTTCTCTTGAATTATTGCGACTGGCGAACCTTCTGTGTTATCAGGGTGCAGTTACATACATCGTAAGAAATTTTTTCGGCATCTATGGCCTTAACAAACAACAACGAAGTCGTAAAAATAATAAAGACAGGTCCATAATCTCGTGAGCGGCTTTTTATTATCTTCAACTACCCAGAAATGTTAATGTTTCTGTGCGTTGATTGCATTCAAATGATACGTTACTGACAAAAGCATACAGTTTTCGAAGTCATTTATCTTTCTCTTTATATCCGACAAAATGCCTTTCGCAATAAATAATTTCACGTCGTTTGGAAAAAGGTGTACACGTGCTTGGCCGCATTCTGATTTTCTCAGCATCACTTATTATGTAGAGAGATTGTCATTGAGCGTTGCTTGTGAGCAAATTCGACTACCTGCGTCTAAATCAAACGTTCTAAGCGCAGAATAGAATTTATAGTAAAATAAAACAGAATGTTAAAAAGTTTTCAATCCATCACATCCTTAGAGTTTTATTGTACAATTTATCGAGGATTTAAAAAAATGGTGATGTACTTTAAATCATTAGAGTCTAATAATTACTTTTTAAATAACCAAATATAAAAATAGAGACTTTAATAGATTAAACGTATGACTTTTGAGCAAAGCTTTCGAATTTATAATTACAATTCTAAAGCGTAGAAATTTTTGCAGTATAGTTACTTCTAACGACTCTAAATTCTACATTCTAAATTCTCGTTAAAAAAATCTTCGATTATACATTGATCCCTCGTTTTTTAAAAACGGATAGGGCGTTTCAGATTTGTTCAACGTATTAAGACTGGCTTCCCTCTTGTCATAGGTATATTAATTTAGAAATCTTAATTAATATAAACCGAAAGAGGATTTCATTCTGAAAATGTCTGTGACTCATTTCAATTTTCAGAATTTAACGTTAATGACGCTTATTCATTATTATCGTCCTAGGTCCAATAATTATAATTGTTATATAATTATCCTGGCGATTCTCGCATATTTTGTTGTCGAACCCATGTACAATTACAAATTAGGGTAAATACATATGCGAATATTAAATAATTCGACGATTAATTAAAAAAGTATTGTGTTAGTAGGGATGAAGAGCTGCCAGGCCCAGTCTTGGCGGTTCGGCATAACTGTGACGATATCTGCCAGCTGAAGGTATAATTTCTAGGGCAGGTCTTGCACTTTCCCGATCCAAACCAGGATATCTCTCGTGTTCAGAAAGTTCTTGATAGGTCAAGGGCCTTGATCTCATTTTGTCTCGCAAGTCTCGAGAATTCGGCCTGTCTCTGAAGTCCCTGATCTGAAAAAGAATGTAATTTGTTATTAAATCAAAATTGTAAAATAGTTTACATATTTGTACAGATAGTGCTAAATAAACAGCTCAAAAGGTACAAATATGTCAAATAAAAATATGAATGTATTCGACTTCTGACTTTCAACTTTGTAAGAAAGTAATAGATCTTAAAGGTGTTATTTCCACGTTATAACTTGACAATTCGCTCTCTTCATTTTACTTAACAAATGATAGAATTCTTTTTCAAAAATAAGTATCGCTACAGAGCGAAAAATATCTAATTCTAATATTTGTTCTGTTTGTTGAATAAAATGAGGAAATCGATTTTTGTGATTAGAACAAGAATCCAACGATCTTAAACTGATTTGAAATCTACAAAAAGGTCTTATAATTTTTTATAATACCCTTTTTGTATGATTTTTAGACTTATAACGTTTGTGAATTAATTTTGAAGCAGTATTCCACGTTTTTTAGGATTTTGAAGCTATCAATGTTTATCCAAGGCCCAACTCGGATATAGAATAATTTCTTGACACTATTTTAAAATCAGATTAAAAAGTGAATTATTCCGAAATATGAAAGACTCCATTGGATTATTAAGTAGTCTGAAAAGGAGTTTAGAACTTGCTTAAGCATCCTAATCAGAAACTGAAGGATCTTCTAATCTTTCAAACTCAATAAACTCTTCTCGTGAAGCAGAAAAGGCCTATTAAGAACTTTTTCTTCAAAACACTCTTCAGTAAATCCATAGTTTGAAGCTCGTAAAGAGTTCAGAAGTACTTGATGGAGATACTAAAGATCCTTACATCTCTTGCATTGATTGCGTTCCTCGGACCTCTAAGTTCTCTCACGGCAGGAGGACTCTCGTAAAAGCTTCGTGGCCGAGGTCTTGTAACTTCCGGTTCCGGTGGACGTTCCGAGGAATAATGATGGGTTCTAGGTCTCGGTCTGGCTTTACACGAAACGTCATTCTCACGAACTAGCATTTCAGGATGACTTCTCCGGCTGATCAAGTGTTCGTGATGTGGTGCGGAAGTTGAAACAAACTCTCTGCCAATTCTGTCCCCATGGGCTTGCCGTGACATTTCCAACCTGCCGGAAACAAAAGTCAGTCAAAAATAGTTCATCGAGTAAAAAATTCGTTGAAATAAATTTTGAATTCCCAGACAGAAAAAGAAACTTCTAGAAGACAGAAATTGAGATAAATGTTGTATAAATTTTCCAGAATGTAAGTGTTCCAGAAACTTATCACTTCCATCTGACAAGAGAAATCTCTATAAATATTATGTTTACTGTCTTAATACCTAATGTGTTGGAATGTGTATAATTTTAATGAAAGATCGTCTTGGTGAAATGAGAATGGCTTAATTGTTAGTTTGATGCACTGACGAGAAACGTTTACTAAGCAAAAAATCTGTGATGTTTCTTTCAGTAATAATTATTTTCTTGATTAAGATAAAATTACTGACATGAGATAACACGGATATTTCCGCAATTTGGAAAAATTTAGATTTCAAATTCCATTAGATCTTTCAAATACTTTTTTGAAATTCCTGGAAATCCCATGAAATTTCTTAAAATCTTTTCGAATTCCTTGAAATCGCAAAAATTAGGTTTAAGTCCTACGAATTTGGTTGGTTTTTAAATAGAGAAAATGCAAACATTTATTAATTTTTAAAAATTAATAAACTTTAAAAATAAAATTTTAAAATTAAAATTACGGAATGAAACCAATCAGTATCTATTGAGGCATTGAACGAACCTGTGCATGGCATGAATTTCAGGTTCCCTCTGTCTAGTGATAACAGGTCTTTGAATAGCTTCTCTTTCCATCGCTCTGAACATTTCCTTGGCATCTTGGAATCTCTCCCTTGGACTCGTTACTTCTCCGGGGTTGACTCTTGGCTGATACTGGGGACTCGGAGATCTTTGTCTCAATTCTGGTTGCTTGCGATTCCTGTGGGAAGCCGGAGAAACGCCTCTGGGGACAGGAACTCTTTCAGGACTTCTAGTTATTCTCGGTAGAGTGAGATTTGAGGTTTCGCGTTCCGGAAGGTAATCTTGATCATCTGTCGGACCACCCCAGTCATCATCTGCAACAGTTAATAAATTTCAATTACTCCACTGAATTATTGTAATAATTTTTTACATAATTCAACAGCATTAATTAAAAAAGAAGGTGGCGGATTCCAAAAATGCTGCAAACATTTTTTAACTTTACGTTCATAAGCTGGAAAACATCCTTTCAAGAAGGAAGAAGTTTGCTATAATAAAATAAATGTTAACTGCGCGTTTCTTGTTCTACTTTCAGTTCTAGTGCCTCTGCAGACAGCAAATCAGCAGCAATTGACTCCACACTCTTTACAGTAACGATTTCATCGACAAATGGATCTGTGAAGCACAAATTATTGCCTGCGAACGATGGGGTCAAGTCAAGAAAGAAAGACACAGTCGAACCGAGACGACCGTGAGAGTTTGCCAGGAATATCGGCTCAGAGATGTAGGAAAATGGGTCCAGCAATGGAAAGGTCACAAATAGAAGGTGAACGAAAGGAAGCAAAGAGGCCAATATAATAGAAGAATTTCTGCAGGGTAGGACCAGAAAAATGTCCTCTTCTAAAAATCTCATTTCTAAAGATGAAAGCCAACAATATGGAAGGATATTACGAATTTTTAAATGCAAATTTCTCTAATCTGGGTCTGAGAATTTCTCTAGGGCATGGTCGAAAAAAGTCATTTTCTAAAAATCTGAATTCTAAAGATGAAAGTATAGAATTTAATGAGATGAAGACATGGGGGGAGAGTGGGTGATAATGGACCAGGAGGAGGGATGGAAGAGAATGAGGGGAAGGTAAAAGAGATTTAAACATTCTCTAAGGTTAAACGATGCTTCAGGCTGTGGGCCAAGAATGCGGAATCCGAGGACGAAGTCGAAGTCTGCGAAGTCAATTCACGCACGAATTTGACGTTTCTTCCCTCATCTATTCTATTCATTTCTTTTATCGTTTCTGAAATTCTTCCTTCATGGTCTTTTTCTGGTGATTGTTCAATTATACTGGCAGACGTATCACGAAGAGTGACGTAGGTTAATTGAAAATTCAAAGAGAATCCACAAAGAGTGCCACTGAATGTGAAGATGATTTTTTTTTCTCTAGGAGAGGAAAGCTATGATGTTCCTTTTATCGAATCGAATTGAATTCCCACTGTGGAACGAACAGTGACGAGAATTTCCATTCGCGGTGGAGAGAAATAAATTCAATTTGCTTGCGAAATAGGATTAACACAATGTCCTGAGAATGTCAGGGCTAAAAACCACACATTTCCTTTTATTGCGTCCATAAGTTTTATTGACTGTGGTGAGACGCAGAATTCTTCTCGGCACAGTTGCATTTAATTTAATAATTTCACGGCGGTTTGCAAATTATTTTATTCGAGAATCTAACGAATTCAAAGGATTTCCAAAGCTCTGATAGAATTACCTGAAATTTTGATCATCATTACTAAGGCTGTCAGTTTAAAGTGATTGCACAATGGATTTTTTAAATTTGATGACGTGCAATTTTTAACGCCCAGATTGCAAATTATTGTTCAAATTTCAAGCACCTTCAAATGTAAATTTTATGGTTTTGCATTTTTTTAAATACTGCGTAATTTTGAATGCCTTTAAATTCAAATTATGCAAATTATTCAATTTGTAGTAGGATCCATATCTAGCGCTTTTAAATTTAGCATTGTTCCAATTGACTCATATTATTATCCTGCACTAAAATTGTAGCATCATAAATAATGCAATGAACGATGGTACTCCTTAGCAAATGGAGCTAGCAATAAAATTCTTTTTACTAGGATTTCTAGATTGCCTTGACCTTATACTTGATATAAATTAGAATATCATGAGTCACAAGGTTATTGACACTCCGGAAGAGTCAGTCAACCTGTTTCGCCAAAATAGGAAGAGCTAAACATCTCGAAATATTCCATTTGACTCATAGACTCATTTTGGAAAATACGTTCTTCAATTTACAAGTTTATTTAGAATCTCTAATCTTTTCGACAGGATTTGAATTCTAATACACTAATAACTTCATATGGTTGTTTTACAATCACTTGAAATAGAAAACCACGCCAATAAAAAAAAGTATAACCAACAAGATAAACTCCATTCAAAGCCAGATAGATATAATGATCGAAAGCCTCTAGAAAGTCATACATATTATATATTTTATATTTGAAGGCCAATCCAGGTTTAGCTAGAGTGGAACTTGTAACAAGATTAGCCTGTGCTCAAACCTATTCTATAGAATCCTTTGCAATTTTAAAATTGGCATCTTCATTACGCAAAAGAATTCTGCAATTCAACTTCCCAAACACATCACATTCTTCATGCATGTCTTTTCTATGTATTGCATCGCATCGCGGATGCAAAGCGCGACTAGAATTCTAGAGATCAGCTCCGTCTTTCCTGGGCACGATTCAGCGACTAAAATGACCAAAGCTGCTATTATCGGTCTCACCACAGGATTTCCTCATCGGCTGCGAAGCGTTACGAGGAATGCTTTTGGATTGGTAGTTGCGTAGCCAACGAGATGCGATAGCGCGTAAAACTGTTAATTCCGCGTCTCTCACACGTCTTTCGTCTGCGTAAGATGTAAGTAGGTGCATATCAGTGACCATCAAAAAGAAAGCATGAAGACCTTGCGGTTTTGCCACTTCAACTTGCGAATGTACTCATCATGTATTATAAATTTATAAGTACCTCTAAACTTCTTCATACATCATACGCAGATTATGATCGCTTTACTTCTAGAATTATCCAATATTACTATAATTTTCCATATTCTGTTTTGAGGCCTTTTTCTTCTTTTGGAGAGAGAAAGTTTTAATAACTGGAAATTTGAAAATATCGAGCCCACATTTTCTTCTAACTTTGCTCGAAAAAGTTGAGGATATAGGCAAATTTGTTGTTTCTTCTACTTTCTCTCGAAGTTTATGAAATTCTAACTTTTTTGGAGATTATTTACTTTCTACTAGCAATATTATATTGCTAGTTGACCAAACTTACTTCAATCTGAATTTCATAACCAGTGTTACTTTCTGAAATAATAGAGTTGAATGTAAATTGTCTTTTATTTGCATCGAGTTGATCTTCTGGATCCTATTTGAATTCAAATGCTATTCACCGAGAATTATTAGTTATAGATCCTGATTTGGGTATAAAGTAGGGATTGTTAAAAATTCCAACACATTCATTTATGTTCATCATTCTTGGGAGCTAAACAAGAATTGCCTTTAGGGGGAATGATGGTCGACTATTAATTTAATTTATTAAGTATGATGAATAGCTATACAATATATTAATCAACGTCCTCGAAACACTGACCTGCATCGTCAGGTATGAAAATTGCGAAGAGAAGAGTTGAACGCAAATTGTGAATACACGAGAGAATCAAAGTGGGCCAGGTTAGGCCCAAGGTGGTCAAGATCAGAGCCAGACATCTTGTGGGGATGAGCAACTTCAGACGCAAACGAGCGAAACTAAATGCGTACATTCATGCATGCCAGCGCAAACATACGAACATCGTATATGTTCCGAGCATAAAGCCCTGGAGCTCGAATCTTGGAGGCAGGTCCCCTGGTGCCTAACGGTATTCGTTCCACCGTAACAGGTGCCCAATACAATCTTTCCCTGGATGCCTACTTAGCACTAGGTTACGTCCTACCCACACTTAAATGTCTATACATCTTACTCTCGACAATGAATCTTTTTTTCTCTTTTTTGGAATTCCCGCAGTTTGGAATGTAATTCATTGAAGAGATTCAGGTCAGGTGAGAGTTAAAAACAAGTTATTAATGTCGAGAATCTTGAAGAATGGATAATAGTTTTGGATTTTTGCTTTTAAGTGTTTTGAGGATTTAATTTGAATATAGTGTCACTATAGAGATTTTTATAAGTGGGTGGTAGACTCGGTGGGAAGTGTGAAATTCCAGAGGATTTTTTTTCTGTATAATAAAAGAGTAACGGCGGAGACCGTCAAATTTAGTTTATGAATAATTCGAAATAATTCGAGTGAATCAAAAATTTAATAAATTTAAAAGGATTCAAATATTGTAGGATATTTAACATATATTTATAACTAGGTATAAACATTGCGCGTAAGTACTACACGACATGCAAAGCATTAACTTGTAAGTGGTTAAAAATATTAAACACTAAACGGATTGTAATATGAATTTTAAACAAGTTACAAGGATATAACTTTTCTTGAGTATTATGGTGTAAGTAATTCATGTTTTCATTTTTATTTCACGAGAAATTACATTTTGGTGTTAAGTACCATAGGCGAGACCATAGGTTCTCTTTTCAATCGTAAAATTGACTAAAATTTTAAGAAACAAGTATTAAATACCAAATTTAATTCAACCCATTTTTAAAGCGATGACATATCAAATTGAAATTTATTTATTATCGAAGTAGGTTCACTTATTTAACCGCAAATCATTGAAAGAAATGACAATGAACTTCAGTGAACTCGGATATTTTCATATTTTACAGTCTGCTAACCAGTTTTTTTTTTTTATATAATAACCTTCACCCAGTCCTGCAACGACTTGTGCATTTTCTCATATTTTGAAACAGTCAACCTCTAGCTGCTAATGATTTCCGGGAAATCATGCATTACTATCGTCCATGTCCAATGATTAAGGTTCGATTTTATTTTTATAGAACCCGTAACTATGTTTTTAATCCGGGCGGAGAAATGTGATAGGCGTTCCTTTGCGATTTATGCCCCAGTGTACTTACATATGTACATATATGTAAATCTCTACTTGCGTGCGGTTACGGCTCTTTTCACGGAGCATCGTACTCGCTCAAGGTGACGTACATTTTTTCCCCACAAGACACGAGAGTGATACCCTATCGTACACGTTATATTGCCTGCCTTACAATTTATGCGATATTAGATTCGCTTATGTATGGTATATAGTATATGGGAAGAAATTTCACTTTCACTTCACAGGAGCAATCGAAAGATAGTAATACAAGTTCGAATGCCTTTTCTCTGCTATTTCGAGGTATCTACTGGGTGCCTCGCTAGACAAAAAAAGATTAATTGATTCGCACATTCCTTATATGGACACCACAGAAATGAAGTGCTTTCTGCCCGGGGCAAAAAGTGATGAAATTCAAAATGAACATTTTCTGAGTTACCATGCGAGAAATCAGGTGGCATTACTGGGAGAAGGTCAGCCAAGATTTATTTCCTCGTAAAGAGAAGTCTTTAAAGTCCCTTGCAAAAAGAACTTTTACATTTTTACATTTTTCCCTTTAAGGGCATGTTAAACTTGTTTCTAGAAGTTTTACATTATTTTATCCGTAAAAAGTAAGTAAAACCGAAAAATTGAGTGAGCGATCTGTAAGATAATGACATGTAATTGTCTTTTGGCATTTGCCAATTGTTAGAGTAAAGGAGACTTAAAGATTTAATTATTAAAACGCTATTTTATGAGGCAAGTATCCTTCGCAGACAAAAATCGAGCTTGTTCGATGTTTTTTTTTCGCCACATACATATATTAAATTCCCAGGAAGTAGGTTAACGGAGCACGTTTGCCCCTGCCTTGCAAACGTTTCTATATCGTGATAAGAAACGTCACGTGCGCACCTGTTTCACAGGTAGAAAGTGTCCAAATTTGTTCTTCCTGACCACCGATTCGCGCAGAATTTCAAGAATAATTTTCACGCTTTTTCGTCTGTACCGCAACAGACTTCGGATTTTGTTTCTTGGACCACAAGAATCGAGAAAGTTCGAAATTGTTCGGATCATTCTCAACTTTAGTTCGTTCTTGCTTTGATTTCTTTTGAGGAAGAAAACCGCCAAATTAACATGTCTTGCGAAAATAAAAAACAAATTCTTTGGTACATGAGAAGGAATGTTATTTTAATTATTCTCTGAATTTAAACTAGAAATATAAGCAAATTATGTATAGTTTGCGAAAAGGACTTTTTTAGTTTTTTCTTTTCCTGAATGAATTATCGCGAATCGGACACAGTCACATGGCTTGTAAACATTGCACCCCAGCAGGGAATCTCCAGATTATCTGGAGATATAACTTTATCCTAGTGTGTCATTTAAATAAAACGTTTTAACATCCCGTTACGAAGGCGGCAGGTATGTTGAGGACAGGGAAGAAGAATGTCGATTGCAATTCGCCTGACGGTGAAATTTATAACTTAGCACATTCGATCATCCCATACAGCTTATTTTAAACATTCTCATCTTGAAATGTCAGAAGTCGCGGAATTTCTTAATTACGAAACCGAATTTACTTCCTGATTCTGGTGTGATGCACCTCAAGACAAGAAAATCTTGATTCTTACTTCATATCGCTTTACTTCTTACTTCTTGGTTTACTCGAGAATTAAGTATTTCACGTTGTGACGTAATAATACAAAAATGGCCGTATACTGGTTCATAAATAAATGTGATATATCTAGAACTAAACATTGAAAATGCAAAATAATGTCAAAAAATATTATTTGGAAGGATTTCCCGCGGATGTAAAGGCATTTTTGACATTGTTTTGCACTTTTAATGTTTAATGGTACATTTATCAATTATCACATTTTTTATGCACCAGTATACGGCCATTTTTGCATTATTACGTCACAACGTGAAATACCTAATTCTTGCTTTTTTCATAATGACAATCATCATAAAACATCGAGACAAAATCTTGAATGTCAAGATCTCGCTTGAATGCATACTGATCGTACTTGATTCTTTACTAAAGACGTGGGTGCTCATCTTTTAGGTGGTCTCTTATATTACAAAGCCTTTTTGAGATCAAAAAATGTTGAAAACCTGCTTTCAAATTTTTATCGAGGGAAATTTTATGACTAGAAGTTATAGTACATAATATTAAAATTATATATCTAAAAGATAAACTTTAAAGTTCATAAATAAATAATTTTAAGAGATTTTCGTGACTGTTTGATTTGCCGTAATCAATTTTCTAATACTTTTATGGTTTGGCCAACTTCAAGGATTAAACAATGTCATAAAAGTGGAATGTGTATATAAATTAACGACTTTTTGAAAAATTGTCATTTATTCTTCAAAAAATTCAAAAATAATTTGCTTCCTTTAACTGGAAAAATGAAGATCGTTATTGGTACTCTACTTTTTACCTTTGTGGTTTTCTTGAATTATATTCGTAAGTACAATACATTTTTTAATGATTTGATTTATATTTGATTTTTAAGATTTTCTCTTAATTCATTTACCTTATACATATTTAGTTCTTTTAAATTATTCATTAGTGTTCAAAAAACATAATTCCATATGTCTGCTTACAGAATTAAGTTCACAGTGGTTTACGTCCTTTAATAACAATAATAATCGAGAACGTCAAAATGGTCATCATCCTCGACAAAATGGTTATGCTCGTGAAGAAAATGGTAATGCTTTGATTCATGTTTAATTTTTAAATTTTTCTCTTAATTAGTTTATCTTATATTTAGTTCTTTTAAATTATTCATTAATGTTCAAAATACATAATTCCATATGTTTTTTTACAGAATTAAGTTCACAGCATATATCATTTAATAACAATAATAATCAAGGACGTCAAAATGGTCATCATCCTCAACAAAATGGTTATGCTCCTCAACAAAACGGTTATGCTCCTCAACAAAATGGTTATACTCCTCAACAAAATGGTAATAATCATCACCAAAATGGTGACATTCATCAAAATGGATACCAAATTAGATTTCAAAATAATAATTTTCAACAAAATGGTTATACTCCTCAACAAAATGGTTATGCTCCTCAACAAAATGGTAATAATCATCACCAAAGTGGTGACATTCATCAAAATGGATACCAAATTAGATTTCAAAATAATAATTTTCAACAAAATGTAAATGCGCAACAAAATGTAAATGCACAACAAAATGTTGGTATTCTAAACATTTTACCTGTTGAAAGTCCTCCAATTCGACGTATTCCGCGAGTTAACAATTTCCAATCTTTCTTAGATGAACGATAAACCAAGAGTAAAAGAAATACATTTTATAGCAACAGTTCGAATTTAAAAGCTGTGAAAATGTTCACAGCTTTTAAATTTGAACTCTAATATTCCTGCAAATAAAAACATCCCTTAAAATATCTTGAAATTCCTTAAAATCACTTGAAATCTCTTAAAATCCCGAGCAATGCCGGACAAATTTCTATTATTTATTTGAATAATGTTCAAATTTAAATTTAGAACCTCCAAATTTGATTATTTCTAAGATAAGCAACTTGAAAGCCGATTTAAGAAGCTTAAAACAATTGATGTTTGTATCGAGTCTCTTAGGGTTATCATGGCGGAAACGGAGAATAAAAATAATAAACGGTAGAGTAGTTTACTGTGTCAAGTCGAAGGATCATTACGTTAAATTACTGCATCACAGAATGAGTGATAGAATCAGGGTGATTAAGACTTTCTCGAAAATCGATGCGATTTCTAGTTTCCTTATTTTTTCTAGTTTTCCTAGTACAATTTTTGTACAATTTAAACCTCTCTATAAATAAGCGTCTAACAATAAGAATGTGACCTAATTGTGTCAAAATTCTATAATTATTTGAAATCTTTCCAAGAATTATATTGCCTATTTACTTGATTTTAAATCCTTTTCGTACAATCGAAATAAAATCCCAGCTTTAAAGGCTCATTAAATTCCCGGTCATGTCCCAGTTTTGTAAGAATTTTTTTAACACAATTGGCCATGAGTACTACAACTATATTCATATCAGAATTCTAGGTCCAGGTCTAGTGATCACCCTCACGAGATTTCAAAATTCTACATGTATATATTTTCTTTTAATAATATTTCTCACAACTTTGAGTTGCACAATAGGGATTCTATAACTCCTCGAGGTTGTATATTGTATAACAACGGATTTAATCGAAGATCTGGAATGTCAATGTTAAAGATTCTCGACTTACCGGAAGAGGAGTCTCTGGAGGGTCTGGATGGCCTTGGACCTAGAGGATGATGGGACTGATAGGGAGGTGGTGTCGCGGCACTATCAGAGCCGATTCCGCTACTGGCAGCACTTCTCGTCCCACCTCTGTCAATGGCAGTGTTTCCTCCTACAATCGTTTGGTTTAGACATCGCCTGAACTCGATTCCCGCGAGATTACCTCGTTGCCTGTGAACTGTGTCGTAATCCCTAGGTGGCAAAAGAATAGGTCCCGCGTGATTGTCAGCCGAATTTCCTCTACCTAGAACAACAAAAAAAATCAAAGGATATCCTCTGGGTCTTAGTGTCTTATCCCGAGAATTCAAGCATGGAGGCATATTCAATATATTACAAGGGACCCAATTGCAAAACGACTTGAAGTCTTTCCTCACCTCCGGTTCAGATTTAGAAACGTCAATTTTTTACGTGAATAGATTTTGATCTCTGATCAGTGACTGAATAAAAATTCGAAGAATGACGAGTAATAATTGCAGCAGACAGATGAAAGCTTGGAATTAATGAGAGAATCAATTCTCAAATTGTAGATAATTCAAATTAATTTTAGGCTTTACAAATTACTTTAACCATTTATTCATTCATTATTAATAATTCTCTATTTTTTTAATGTTAAGGTCTATAATTATCTTAAATATAAGCGGTTCTACAAACAAAGAAAGAAGTGGACTTTATTATCTTTAAATGGGATAATTATAAAAATCTAAAACTGTCTAATGAAGTTGACAGGTCAGCATTAATGTCAGGCTCTTCAAAATTGCTAAACAGAAACCAGTTCTTGTCTAATTAAACATGCTTCTTTCTCTCATCATCGTTTCTAATTATAATAACGAGGAAAAACAAGTTTTTTTTTTTTTTTTGTAGAAGGCCTAACACTTTCTGTAAATATTCACGATCCTGAAATTATAAAGCCGTTTAAATGAGATAATATATGTTAAAATTGAAAATCATGAAATTATTTCAATTTACAATCAGAGTCAAAAGTTGAAACTATACATTGAAAGCGTTCCGGATAAAACAATTTCAGATTAAGTCATTCAAAGTTTTAACGATTTTAAAGTGTTTCAACTCATTTTCATGACAAAATTACCTAATTTTGCTCTCAGTTCAGCGGCGAGAGACTCGTAAATTGTAGCTGTTTGTGCAGGAAGATGCCTAAGTTCTCCACTTCCTTCTGAAGATTCCGACTCTCGAGTGCTTCTTCCATCACTCCCTAGATTGCTGCGAATTCTACTTTCGGTCGACGCAATTCTCGCTAAATTATCTGAGTGCGAGGCCAAAGCCTTCAATTGGGCTCCCAGTAATTCTGCAGTTTCCACTGAATCACATCTACAAATAACAATCATAAAAAGAAACAATTAAATAAGTACTTTCGAGACTTCAAGCAAAGCATTATATTTCTAAACAAGAAATTTCCCATCATGATATAATGCGAGGGTACTAAATTTGAATTAGAATTTTTAATGCTTGCCTAATAATTTATGAGATTAAAAGTTTAAAGGCTGTAATTTACTAATCCTATTACAAACTAAGAGATTTTTGTCAAAAGATTCTACTTTTACGTAACATAGTTATGAAATACTAATGAATATGTAGATTTTTTTATAATTTTGTTCATTTATTTATTTATATTTAGTTGTTAATATATTGTTAGAGCAATTTTTTAGATTGCTGATTTATTTCTATTACGTCAGATATTTCCAAATGAAAATTCTCCAAGTTCTCCTTTTATGAAAAGCACACGTGTTTCTTCATTTTCTTGTACATATACCCTTGCAATTTTCTTGCACAGCAAACCATTAGAGAGTGTAATGATATGATAATCAAAATTGAATGCAATAATATTCTGAACTCTGTGGTAACTCAAGAAGAGTCTACAGCAAACTCCCCCATTGTAAACTATTAATATTCACTGCCTATTAACTCGCTTAATAACGAAGCTGACCCTAATTTTTTTTCAAGAAAATTTTAATCAAGCATTGTTTCTTCAAACGTTTTTTCTTTAAGTAAGATTTTTAAATGATAGTAACAATAGAATGGTTTGAAGTTGATGAAGATTAGATTTTTTAGTTTTAATATTTTTAACTAATAATCTGGATTAGAAGGAAGTGTAGACAATTTCTGATAAAGGTTTTTTTTTACTTTTCTAGTTTTTATTTGAATCTGGTGATTATAATCTCAAATAGGATATTCGTTAAGAAGCGTTGCTCTCTTGAAGTGCATTATGTTGGTAAACTTCCGCATAGGTCACGTGTGAATGTATAAAGAAGTGCTGTTGGCATTATGAAAATCATTAGCCCCCGTTAGAGTTATGAAAGTCATCAATTAATGAAGCCCACCAGTGAGATCGAGGCGATGAACTCCCTGACCTCCATACATTAAATTACATAGGTTGGATGCGCGACTTATTACAAATTCAAATCAGTCCCACACAAATTGAAAGGTTTCTTGTCAACCTTGTTCATATTATGTTGAATCTATCACGATAGTTTCTAAAGAGTAATTATTGTATATGAGTTGCAATATCTTCTTTCGAGATCAAGTTGCTAATCGAAGATTTCTATAGATTTCAAAAATTTTCTAACGGTTTTCAATTATTCCAAGAGATTTCAAGGGATTTTAATTTTTTTAAAGGAAAATCAAGAGATTTGTAAATATTTTCAGTAATTCTATAAGATTTAAAATAATTTATTCAGGAATTATAATTTCATGAAGTTTGCAGGAATTTTAAGCGATTTTATATGAGAATATTATGAATATGTGAATATTTCGATCCCTCAAGATATTAATAAATGAATTTCAGAAGATTTCTTCAGATTTCATATAATGTGAAGACTTTAATTGAAGGATTTGATTGTCACGAACCTATATGCATGGACATGAACTGGGTTGTTGGTTGCAGGATTAGGAAGAAGAAGAGTGGCTGCAACGATATCTTCTCTTTGAACGGCCGCCAAAACTGCATGTCCTGGCACCAAATGCTTCACAGCCGATCTCGAGGAAGCAGCAGGATGAACAGTTTGAATAATCTTCAAACCTTTACTGCTGACCTAAACCACAGAAAGAAGTGCTATTTATATATTTTTATACAGAGACAGACATAAATAGATAAAGAGATTTAAAATAATGTCAATCTTCAACCGCTCTAATGAAAAAGTAAATAATATTATTCAGGAATCCCGATTACAAAATCAAGGTCAATTTTTGGAATTCATTTTTAAGTCTCTCTCTTCTCTATTTGATATATTAACCAAAATATAAATAATTCCAGAAGTGGTTATAATTGCCAGACAAGTTTTCTTATCAGGATCACTCTCCCGCTCGCTCCTTTATCTACATTTAATGTGGTGTATAATTCTTGTTAACTAAGAGGGTATAACTCCATAACTTGTCAGTTCATCGCGAGTAAATCTGACTCGTTGCAATGCTAGGCTGCCTGCGGCAGAATATGATTTCATATGTAGGTAACCACAAGAAACACGTATCTGGAGCGTGAACTTTTTAATTGATTCATTAATAGTCAAGTCACCTCCCATAGTGGGGCAATTTGAATACCACCTCACTATCTATAGACTAGATTCTTCTATGTACTTTTTTTGAGACCTTACGATACTGTAACGGTGCATCAGGTAGATGTTATAAATCAGATTCTTCTGTCTCGATTAGACGATGGTGTGAATAGGGTTGCGCGTATGAATATCGCTTTTGAACATATAACGATTTACTGCAAACTAGATTTATAGGAAAAGTGTTATAAAATATAGTTGAGTTGTCGGGTCAAAGGCAGGAAAGTTTCATTTTCCACTACACAATAATCGGTTCAAATCCTGTGAAATCCGTGAGAATTTCTCCATTCCTTTAAAATACCCTTAAATCTTTGAAATTATCTGAAAATCATTTAAATTTTTTAACATTTCCAAAAAGCTTTGAAATGAAATGGTCAGACATTTCTAAGATTTCAGAAAACAAAACATTATAGACAATTCGCAATAAGTTTTTTTTTCCAATCGATACAGATTTGTATCTATTTAAATGAAAAAAAGTACTTTTATTCTTCAATCGCATGTTCAATCCTGACAAGATACGATCATATATGAAGACTTGAGGGTTTAATAATAGCTTCTTGAACTTCCTGGCTTGCTACGCGAATGATGATCAAAAGACTGGCCGCCTGACTCTTTTTATTTTATTTGTTTTAGCTGAACGCGTAATGATAACCCCGCCGTTTCCTCTGCAATTATCAATCTTTTACATCGTGACATAATAGTTAGTTCAAGCTACGCGAAGTTAATAATTATTTTTCTCCTGGTGACAGGACAACAAGTGGTGTATCATTATTTTATTACTGGAACAATATAGATGATTCCAAGTGATTATGAACAAAGAGGAAATCGTCACGGAGAATCTGTTTAAACAATAGCATGAGCGACACTTTCTCTGTCGCAAAACATTTTTTATTATCTTATTGATTGTGAAAAGAATGTTTATGATCTGATCGATTTCAATCCAAGAGTTTGGTATTGGATCTCTCATAAATCTAAAACTATTTTCTTTCTTGAAGGGAAGAGGAGATCTGCTGATTGAGGTAAGGCGAGTCGCGAAATCTAAGACACGTCCTACTATTGTGCAATTGTAATTGGTAGTCGAGCATCTCGAGAAAGTTTCCGATGTCTGTGAACAGTTGAGCACCATCTGTCATAACTCGTGCATGGCTCGTGAACATTGGCTAAACTTTAGACGAGCAGGCGCGCGATAACGTCGATTCAACAATAGACGGAACATTAATTATACGGCTTCAGCCTCCGGTGTATGATCGTAGGTAGACCGGCAATGACATTTCCAAAAGGGTACATAATACAATAATACATAAACGCACTTCATCTCTTTGTACTGGATTTCGTGGCATTTCGATCCGCGTGCTAAATAAAAACTCTTATGCTAACATGACGTAAGAGTGTTTCTCATTATAATAAAGAAACAATAAGTCGAGAAGTTGTGATGAATAAATATAGGAAATTCATTTGTATAATCCTCGAATTATTACATTTTTATCCCAAAATATAATACGTTAATTTATTACTTATAAAAAAAGATGTAAATGTCAAGAAGACGTCATATTGGAAGCAATTTTTTTTAAGCATTCGAAGAATATGTCTGATATTTAAATAAGTGTTTCCCGAGGGGTTGATCTTGAAATCTTTTCCGAAAAATGGAATATCAGCAAAAAGTAGGATTGTTGAATTTTAAATCCGAAGTGAAAGGAAAAAAGGGGGAAAAGAGGAATCTGGGAAGCAGAGAACATTAGAGACTTGAGTTAATTATCAGAGAGAGTAGAAGATATAGGGACCGGTCTGTGAGATATTTAAATTAAGTGAAACTAATTATCTATGAGAGAAGTCTCTCACAGTAAAAATATTGCCAATATAAGGCGAAAACTTTAATTTCTTCAAAATCCTTTCTTCCTCGAGCAGATGACGGACAAACAATAACTCATGTCGATGTCAACCGGCGAAAGTCTGCAACTCACTATGACGACCCGGCTGTTAGTTACTCATGTACCAACTACCAACGCATCCATATACGCGCTAGTTAGACTCAGTCGACAGTTAACGAGGTTTATTGCATCGCGTGGCATTCGCAATGCCGATTTCTAACCGGGCCACAGTCTCCTTTTGCAGATTTCAATTGGCTCGCCTCAAGAATTTTGAAACTCGCTTAGACAGAGTCTTATGCTTGTCTTTGGAAGACTAACTAAGATTGGCGTTAGTCCATCGATGACTTTTCTCTTTTCTCCTCTCCATACTGGGAGGTGATATGCCTCATAGACAAACCAAACCGGGATGCAGACACTTTAATTTGAGAAAATGATTTGCCAGCAGGTTCGTCATCGTTGCAACTCAGATGGAAAGTTAGCGCTGCGACTCGATTTATCGAGTTGCTGCCATAACGCAACGTCTTTTACCGTTATTTGATATTTTTACCTCACTTCCATGTGTTAAAATGTTATTCACCTCGTTTCAAGGTAAACCTTCGTTCCCTATGTAAACACGCGATATCTTGAGACATAAAGAATGTCGACAATCCGATATTATTCATTCATCAAAAATATTTCTTTATTTAACCATTCAAATCAAATCAATCCGATTTTCCTAGTTTTTATGAAGTTCTGCTTCATATTGACAGGTGCAAGTGTCAATCATTTTAAATTGGAAGTGTCAACATTTCAATACTTTCAAAGTGAAAGCAGAGTTCGAGTCAGAATTTGAAAATTTTAAGACCCAAGCCTTTCAAAGTGAAAGCAACAAGTTCGGACGGAGTTTAAATTTTAAGTTTTTAATAGTCGAAACTTTTAAAAACAGCACTAAATGCACTAAGTAGTTGAATTTTCAACTGAATATTGAACACGTTAAAGTTATTCCTACAGTTTTCAATAATTTAAAAGCTGTAAAATTCCAAATAATAAAAACCGAACCTAGTAGTGTTTATTTATATGCCAAGATAAATAAACCTCTCCCCCGGTCCATAGAATAAAAGTTAAAGTAAAATTTCTGGTTTCTGAAAGGATGTGACTTTTATTCGAAAATAAAGAGGTGAATAAACAAATAAAACGAGGAAGAAATGAAGATAAATAAAATAAAAGGTCAATGGAATAAATGGAATTTAAACATTCTTTAGAGGATTCGATAGGAACCTTTTTTACAATCCCTCGGTTTTCACTCTTCTTGGACAAAAAGACAAAGATAACATTAGCGTTATCGTCGTGAAGAACATTGACATTAGGTTATATATTCATATGTATCTTTATTTTCGGATTCAGAGGCATTTTCGTGCTCTGGAACCGGATCTGAAAATGGCACCGCTCACCTGTAGAGTGACCTTGAAAGGCTCTTGGAGTCGTTCACGTTCCAAGAGGTAATCTATGGCACTTGACATGGCATCCACCCCTTTGGCCTCCCGCGCCCCCAAATGCCAAAGATAATAAGAGCTCTTCTTGACATCTTTACTTCCCCTCAAACGTAGGGCCATCACTCACTGAAAATAAAGAAAATTTCTTTAGTCGCTTTGAAGAACTTTCGCAACTTATAATTTATTCAAGGTGTTGGATCCAAATTACAACTTCTAAATTCGGTCTGTTCATTTTACTTAACAAATACTAAAATTAGATACCTTTTCCTCTATGGTGTTATAATTTTTGGAAAAAAAAGTTTGTGTATAGAGCGAAGAATATTTATCATTAATTAAAGCTTCGAATTTTATTAAAAGATTAATGTAGTAAATGAAAAAGAGTCGAATTGCAATTGTCTGACCAAGACTATCCGTTTCTACTGGTAAGGTTGATTACTTTAGAAATGCACATTAAACTATTTTCTATAAATTTTCTAGAATCTGATAATAATCTTATTTTAATGGTTTATTCAATGCACATTTAATAAATAATTTTAAAAATGTAATCTCTAAATATAATTGTCTTGCACAAACCTTCTGTTTCTACTTAATAGTTTAAATTTTTTGAAATAAACATTAGACCAGGTATTTTTGGAAAATTCCTTTGGTATTTACTACTTTTCGTAGATCTTGTTTAAAAAATTAATTTAATAAGTGAAAAATTATCAAATTGATGTTGTCTTACCAACACCGTCCGTTTCTACTGACGAAAGTAAATAATTTGAAAATGTAGTTTTGCTTGGTTTTTGAGGTTTGTTTAATTTACATTTTAGATTTGATTATAATAGAAAATTAATGTATTAACTGAAAAAGCTTCGAATGCCTAACCAGCACTGTCCGTTTCTACTGATGAGTTTAACTTAATTCTGAATTATAAAGTCAATTATTTTCAAACAATTGTCTTGCAAAAATGTTCTGTTTTTACTTAAGAGTTAAAATTTCTTAAAGTAGACTTCAGAGTATTTTTCGAAGATTCTGTGATGTTTACTCATTTTTGTAGATCTGATTTCAACGGTTAATTAATTTAAAACGTGAAAAAGCATCAAATTGCTATTGTCTCACAAACACTATCCGTTTCTACTGTCGAGATTAAATAATTTGGAAACATAGATTAGATTAAACTACATATTTTCAAAAAACTTGTTAGATTCTGATGAAAGTCTTGTTTATCAATTTTCTAAATTCAACTTTAAAAAATTATTTTAAATTTTGAAAAAAATGGAAAATACCATTATTTTTCCAAAACTTGCTTTTACTACTTTGAGATTACTTTCCATCCCGTTTTATCATTTTTATCTAATTCTATCCTATGCTTTTTTCCTCTTATCTTCTAAATTTCAATTTTCGTAAACTGAAAATGTACCTGATCTGAGTTTCTCTAAATATATTAAATATTTTCCTAACTTTTGGATATTGTAAGCTTTAAAATCATACAAAACTGTACATGAATATAAATAATCTTCCAATAAAATTCTATAAGTTAATCGTAAATTTTAAATAAAGTATAATTTTTAAATTAAGAAACTATCGTGAGAGTTTATGAAAAACAAACAAAAAACTAAATAACAAGGATTTAATATTTATAAATAGAAATAAACATGTCTAGTTTCCGAAACTGAAAGAGTTATTCTCTGACATTTTCACCTCCACACCGAATGACTTTTTTTTTCTCCTTGAGCCGGCAACCGACATCTGTTCAATGAATAAATAATCCTCGAAATGTAAATTTATCGTTCGCTAACGGCATAATAATTACTCGAACACCTGTTGCATGCGCGGCGCAATTGCGGCCTTAATTCTCTTCATTTATACCCGATCAGGTATGTGCAAGGTGAAAACATCAAAAACTTGTACTAGGCTCGAAAGGCAAACATGAACAGAATACCTATAGACTACAATTTTCATAAAATAAAAGACTGATTAAAAGCCGTTTAAAAGCAGATTCTGTATAACTATTTAAGAAAATTTATAAGAATATTTCAGAAATAACTCCTCTATTTTCATATTCAAAGAGATGAGAAGAATATAAAAAGAAAGCAAGGCGAAAGCTGGAAAGGTTGTATAATGCTCGCATTGGAAAGGAAGTTGAAAAGAAAAGGAATAAAATTTCTCGCGCAACTTCCGAAACGTTTATCTTGATCAATATTTTCTACGAAGTGATAACGGACGGCTTCTTATTATTTATATTGCATTCGGCATCTCGAGCTCTCGAAAAGGAGAACTCGATGCACAGGCTTCGTCTGCTTCCTCGATTACTTTCACGCTTAAACCCGTTTCCATGTTATCCATCTCCATTCTCAGTTCCCAGTTCCCACCGATCCGGATCGAACTCCGGGTATTCTGGACACGACCTGGACGATGCGAAAATCAACTGAAATTGACCTTGGAAATCCTGACCGAGTGAGAATAATATGAAAGGCTTTTCCCAGTGAAAGATTCAGAAAAGTTTATGACAAACATTTCATTAAATGAAAATGTCAATGCGAAATAAAGACATTAACTTCATTAACATTTAACACTAAACTCAATTGATTACTCCACATAATGCAATCATAACATCAAATAATATTAACAGTTTTCAATCAAAGCAGGTTGGCTGATTAATAATTCCAAAGCAGGTATAAATGAACTTGAAATTCTGCACTAAACGAAACAAGTTACACAAGATCATAGAATAGATACTGATATAACATATGCAAGATTCTAAGTTGCTGACCTACTATAAAGACAAAATTATACATTGATCTAGAAATGTCAACTCAATTCTATGACTGAATTACTAGAAATGTCAACTGGCCTCTTCTCTATGACTGAATGCAGTTAATCAATCCCTCAAAATGAATTTTTAGATAAATTGCAGTGGAAGTACATCCTAACTTTGACATTTTTCATACTAGAATTCAATGGATTCTTTGAATGGGTGTGAAGATTGTATAAGAGTATGTCGCACCACTCACTGAAAAAAGTCAATTCGCAGAGCTGAGTTTGCTAACCCACTTCGTGTAATAAATTACCTAACTCTCAGTCCGTTATCGAAGCTATTTTACGGCTCGAATGATTTACAACACAAGTTAAGTTTACCTTATTTTCTCCATTCCTAGAAAATGTAGATCAAATCTGAATATAGTGGCTCACTAAATGATTTCATTATTATTAAAATAAATTTTATGGATGATTACTGATTACCGATTACTGATTTCATACTTGAAAGGAGCAGCTGTAATTTATGAGTCATTTTCTTCAAGATATGAAGGTTATATGATGAAGCTATTCTCTTCATGATTGCACTTCCAAAGATTTTATGATACCCAAGCTTTTCAAACCTGTGAGAGGCTTTAAAAAGAAGTGTTTTTTGCTTCAAGATCGTTAATATCGTTATCAATTTATTATGTTATTATATTCTTGTCAGACTTCAGAAAGCAAATCAATTTAAAGCAAAAGCAGGCAAAAGTTCAACTCAGTTCATCAGGAATCAGTTAATTGCAATTAAAAGAAGCCACAGTTACCAAAACATGAAATACATAATATTTCCTGGAGCTGCATTTACTTTCGAATACTGACATTTTTTTGTTTGTGACTTTGTGAACACAATAGTGGGTTAAGATGTCGTCATAAAGAACAACGGACGTCATAAATACAATCCAATCACAATGAAGCTTGACCTTCGACACAATGTGCTGTGAATGGTTAACTTTTTTCAGACGCACAGAAACTTTGATTAATGATTAATGAAAAACTTGTCGATTAGCTGAATTATTCGAATTCTATGAAGCAGACTCTGCTTAAAATACAAATTTCAATGGATTTCACAGGATCCTTTTAATTTTCTTTAATATCTTGAAATCTTTGAAAGTTTTTGGAATCTCTTGAAGTATTTTGAAATCTTGATGATTACACAATTAGCAAATAATCGTAAAAGGATCTAAATTATTCTAAATCTATGAAGCAGTCTCTGTTTAAAATACAAAGCGAAGTGAAGGTACAGCGAGGCACACTTTTTAAAGGAAGAAGAGTCGTGAGACTATCCGGACACAAAAGAATAGAAATGAAGCACTCGAAATCCTTTCATCGTTAACAAGGCAGATAGCACTTTACTAAACGATTGAGTGCCTTTGTTATGAAAGAATTCATGCATAACATGACCGCATGATTTCCTAAAGCCTAAAGTTTAAACCGTATATATTCTAGATGCTCAACTCCTTGTCTTGCCTCTGTATTTACCGGTAGATATAGCTATATCTTGTCGCACTTCGATTACCGTTATTACAATGCTTTTTTTGGCGTGTCGTAGAAATCATCGCGTTTTTCTAGCTTTTCTTGTACAGTTATCAGGAGTCCCTTCAGTTATGAGGAAATTAGGTTCCAAACTCTTTTTTTAAATAGGAGAAAGTTGTATAGTTAAGTTTGTACAAAGGAACTCTTGTTCAGTCTCTTTTAATCAGTCTTCAATCTTCAAATAGAGATAAACTCAACCACTTCAAATGATACATGGCCTTATAATTGTAAAGCTATAAAATTCAACTAATATAAAATGGAAATTCTAGATTCCACTCGTTTATAAAACAATCCCGATTTCAATTTAAATTCTTAAACTTTCTTAGAATCTTATATCCATTAACATGAAAACTAACATCTTGCATGATGAGAATTTAAAATGGTCCTGAGATTCATCACGAAATACGATTCTCGAGATGATTTTTTCTTAATATAATCCTTATCATGCTGAGAATCACTTTAATTTCTTCTTAAGGGCATGCAATACTTTACCATAAGAGCAAATTAGTTATACCAATTATACGTTCATAATAATAAATATTTTTAACTAATAAGAGTTTATTGACTCTTATTAGCTAAAAATATTTATTATTATGAACGTATAATTGGTATAACTAATTTGCTCTTATGGGAAAGTATTACATGCCCTTAAGGGCTATATTAAAATGATTTCTGTAATAAATACTAAGATCTAAGATCTGTAGTAGCATACATTTGAAAAATAAATCTATAATCTAATACATCTATAATAATCTAATAGAATCAAATCTTTATTGCCTTGATCAAGTTGCATGAATAGGTAGGGAATACAGTTGACTTGACAAATATTATAATTAGATGTTTTTCTTAAAATTTGTTGAGTTAAACAAAGAAATGAAATTTTGAGATTAGAAGTTGGATCCAACACCCTTAAGAAGGGCTTTGCGGAGAATCGCGAACCGGCACACCGTATATAGTAAGGTAAGGCATACGAGTCGAGAAAGAGAAGCGAATTAATGCTCGTTGTAAGAGCAGGTTGTGTGCGACTCACCTGAATGCTCGGTTTACTGCACGTCTCACAGGCAGCTCTAATAATACGGTACGTTCTACGGTACACAGACACGAGTGCAACGGCAGAAGAAGCCCAGTCTCTGATTCAGCGATGTCATCCGAAATCTGTTGACAATCTGCTGGGTCAAACTGGCACTCTCGTCAATCCTCAAAAATCAAAACCAAACTCCCTTAAGAATGTTACCGCACTTCAAACATGGTTCAACAAACCCACTAATCCTCAATTCTTCACCAAATGAAGCACAAAAATTTCCCACTAACTACCAAAATTCTCTACGAAGTTCGAAAGAGAATCTGAAGGATCACTGAACAAAATCGAGTCACAGAGGTGAATTCGAGCAGAGTCGAAAATTTCAAGAGTCCAAAGCAAGATCCAGAGTCCAAAACAAGATCCAGAGAGTCCAAAGCAAGATCCAGAGAGTCAAAAGCAAGATCCAGAGTCATAAACTTGACGGAGCCACAGAATAATATTTAAAGTCACAGAGCTATAAACTTGGGGTCACGGAATCGCGGGAAGAAAACTTGAAAAAGCAAAGGTGAGATCGAGTAATCGCCACACCTTGTGCCGATCGACAGTAGACGGTTTCGAAGCAAAGCAAGTCAAAGCAGCTAAGTTCCACCGCGACGAATTTTGTCCTGAATTCGACGCCTTGCCTTTCGAGAGAGGAGCGAATGCGGCCCCACTTCGACTTGGAAGTCTTCTGTTACCTGTGCGAGGACGGCAGTCTGGGCGAACTAAGCGAAGCAGCCAACAGGTAGGTAGGTTCCTTGGTGGGTATTGGAGGTGGAGGCACGTAGAGGCACCTTGGTTTTGTAGGTATGTAGAAGTGAGAGAGCGAAGAGAGTAGAGTCAATTCCTGCAGTGGACGAGTGGTTACTCAGGGTACCAAGGGGCCCAGGCCTCCAGCTCCGAGTTCTCAACTCAGATACTGGTCCCCCTCCACCTACACCTCTAGAGCCTGTAGGTACCTTCGCCTTTACTTTACTCACTTGTCTTGCTTGAGTCTTAGAGGCTTAGCCAGGTGTATCTACAAGGTGCCCAAAAAAACAACATCCGAAAGTCTACTTTTGAAAAAATCGAAACCATGATGTCCACGCGACCCTACTGAAAAATCCGACGTCGGAAACTATTAGAATCCGACGTCGATCCTACGTCGGAAACTATTAGGACCCTACTAGGATCCTAGTAGTATTTTTTTTTTACTTTTATACACTAATAATTTTTATAAATATGTACTCAATTTTCCATTTATTGCAATTCATATATTTATTGTATAAGTATAAAACAAGAGTGTAACATCCTAATGTTCTTGTAAATAGTTAAAATAAAACTTGAAAAAACTTGTTTGAAAATTGAAAGTATGATTTCCTTTACCTCACTTTTTATCCTCTTGTTCTATACTTATACAATAGATATATGTATTGCAATAAATAGAAAATTGAGTACATATTTATAAAAATTATTAGTGTATAAAAGTAAAAAAAATACTACTAGGATCCTACTAGGATCCTATTAGGATCCTAATAGTTTCCGACGTCGAAAACAACGTAGGATTCGACGTCGGTTTTTAATAGATTCCGACGTCGGATTTTTCAGTAGGGAACATTCGATATGAAATTCTCAGGTTTTTTCTTGTCCAGTCATCATAGGTCTTCATTTATTCAACTTATTTTGAATTTTTTCACCAGCAGGTCTCACAGACCAGGCCCTTTATCCCTTTATTATTTTTTCATTTTTTAAGGGCATGTGGTAATTATCATAAGAGCAAATTTTATGGTTTTGGAAACTTTACGCTCGCAATAATAATTATTTTTTGTTAAAGCTAGGCCATAGGCAAACATAAAATTGATGAAACTGAATTGCTCTTATGGCAAAGTATCATTTTTCCCCTGTTTTCAAGAAAATTCCCATTTTTCTCATTTATTGGATTGAAACTGCAAGTATATCTATTTTTTTAGTTGAAAAGCAAAGTTTTCTGATATAATTCACTCTTTAGGGTGAAAACTAATTTTCTTTATTGAAAATACACTTTTTTGGATGAAAATTCATATGTTTTCGTTGAAAATTCCAATATTTAGTTGCAAATATATTCCGTTGAAAAGTGAGTGTCGATACAGAGCGATAAAATACTTAATTATAATATTTGTTGACTGAAATGAAGAAACTGAATCTTGAGGTCAAAACTTGGACTCAACACCCTTAAATCACTAAAAATATCTTGAAATCTTCGAAATCCTGTAAAATTTTTTGAAAACCTTTAAGCTCTATTGAATTTTTTTGAAATTCACTCAATTAACTTTTGGAAAATACAACCTTCACTTAAAGATACAAATTTTAAATATACAAAACTGGAAACGATATAAAATAATATTATAAAATTTATATAAAAAAAAATTTAATTAAAAGTACTCAGAATGAAAGTTCTCTAATTGGAATGTATCAAAGTTATAAAAATTATTTGTAACCCTTTGAAATCAAAAACTTTCTATTAAATTAAGAAACATTAAAAAGAAGAAAGTGGCTTGACGAGTTCGATGTAGATTTCCATCATAACAAGTGGTAATCGAAATAATAAAAGCTATAGGGTTTGATGTAAAACCTAGATTTATAAGCTATTACGAAAAAATCTTGATCAAACATGATTTTGCAGTTAGGCAGTTAAAATTTGTTCTGTAAAATTCAAATGAAGATAAAAAAGAAAGCAGAAAGTAAAAAAAGATTAGAATACATTTTCAATATTTGATAATTAATTAAAACTTAAAAAATCGGATGTATGAACAATGGGCCCAACTTTATAAAATTAGAAATCGAAAAATTCTAATACTTCGAATTTATTATTAAATTAAGAGTTTGAAAGTATTCAATAGTTTTTTCTTTTAAGAATAATGAACTGGAACTTTGTACAATTTTCCGTGGATTGAATAATAATTTTAACCGAATTATGAAACTTGAAGGAAATTAAATCATTACTAATTGTTTAGAAATTATTTTCTTTTACTGAAAGCAACGAACTGGGACGTAACTTTCATTCGAATTCTATGCAAAAGCGACAGTTTTCCACCAAACTTGCAGATATATTAGAATCAAGATTAAGATCTAATTTCAAACCCTTTCACTTTACATGATTCCTCTTCTCTAGATAATTACTTATACTTGGTGTGATACTTTCGAGACTGACCCTCTCCTGCTAAACACCTAACGTTATCTGTAGCTAATTATCTGCACTATAAAAACGATTCACTTTCTCATTAAAAACTTCTTTGCTTCTAATAAAAAGAAAAATAATACTGCCTATTATCCCCTATTCTTTATTATTGTTTTATAACGCCAATTTTATTTTATTAATTATTAGATTTCTGTAAATAAGAGAATAATATTATATAATATACATAATTTCGTTTCTTTTAAAAGTTTCGGAAGCCGTTTTTGTATTTTCCCACATGTAATGAAACGATGACCCTCTTTTAAAAGCAAACTTAAGTTGATAGCTTATCGTTATCAAGAGCACCGGAAATTCTTTTTCTAATTGAAAAAGAATTGGCAGAACTTGGTACAAAAAGTCGACTGTATAAGTACTGTACAGACGTCAATATGAAACGCTTTAAAGAAGGAGGAGATTTTCAACCAAAAAAGATGAATTTTCAAGGGAAACGAGACATTTTTCTTGAAAAAAGGGGGAAAAAGAGGAACTCTTGAGAAATAGGGGAAAGACTGTGAAGCTTGGAAAGAGAAATGATAATTCGCCAAGAAATAAAATCAATAAAGTTGCGAAATAAAAGCAATTAAAATAGACTTTGTGCTATAATAGTGGTTAATAATGGCACAAAGTTGACATTTAATGTTCGAGCCGTTAATATCAAACTTTTTTCATCGATGATAATATCCTGGTTGCGAAATCTTTAGACATGCTCTAGCTCTGCCTCTAAGAGCACTGATGAGATGAAATTAGTCGAGGCTATTCGTCTTATCGAGTAGGCAAAAGAAAAGAGGAATGGAACAAGGGAAAAACAAAAAGATATTGTATCGCATTAGCCGCTCCCTGTATACGTGGACTCGCTGCAAGAGGCTCGATATAATAATATAATAATAACGATTCATCTCGATTAAACGGTCTACTCGTGCACTCAAAGTCACTGCGAAATTACTTTCCTTCTTCCGCATTTAGTCCTCGAATCGTGACTTTCTATAAGCGAACGTGCAAAATTAAAAATATATTTTTTTAATATCGTATCACAACATTTTTATAAAGTCTATGTTTAGGACAAGAGGTTGACTATTTTGCATCAAGAGTGAAGTTCCTTTGAAGTTCTTTTGAAGACGAATTTCTTGTTTTCACGATTATTAATATTTAAACATCAAGGATCTGAATTATAATTTAAAAATAGTGAAATAATGTATTTAGTACCTTAATTCCAATCTAGGATGTCAAGTCAAGATTTTTCAAGAGGATTTGTAAACCTTATTTGAAAAGTCCCTTCGAATTTTCTGACCTTACATTTTGCTTACAGCTTTTAAATTAAGGCATAATTCACTTTTTGATTGCATATACATATATAAATTCACTTTCCAAAAGTATATTAAAAGATCGATTGAGTTTGAATTCCAAAGAGCTTTGTGAAACATAAAACGGCATGAAAATGTATAATAAATGATTGCGAGTTGCCTTTTTTAACATAAAACATCCTTTCGCATAGGAAATAGATTCTCCTCACGGTCAAGTTTCGAATAAAAGATTCCTTTAGCGTGATCGAACGTGGAGGATGTTTTTATAGAAATTGCGTGCTTCGAAGAGGATATATAGAAAGTCAACGTGATGTAATGCTCAAACTAACGATCAGTACCGCATATTTCTGCTTACACATGCTGTGTCCTCCACTTGTGTTAACTTTCGTGTAAAGAAAAAAATTGCAATAAAATATTCACGACACAGTCGCTATAATGAGAAGCCAGTTCTCTAAACTATAATTTGCCACTTGATCGATGACGTACAAAAAATAAAAAGATGTAAAAAAGATAATCATGCAAGCTTGGAATCCAATAATATCAAGATGAAATTAACATTTATTATCAAAACTGATTGAGAGTAATAGTGTGCAAAGTAGTCTTGAGAAATTCATGTCATAATTTACAAATACAACTTCATTAAGGCCAATCAAAGTAATAATACTCAGAATTTATTTCTTAAACAGTATCATTTCAAATTTGTATATTTAAAATGTTTCTCTACTTCCACAAATGAAAAAAACTCTACTTCTTCACCTAAGTTTCAGAATCGATATTGAAAGTTACAGAAAACGAGTGGCTGACCGGAATAATGAACATTTGACTCGGTTATTTTGCAGGAACTAGGCTGTGCTACAATTTCGTCTCGAATACATGAAATTCAAAATGATTGCCGACGAAAGTCTAACTGCATGGAAATTCTTCAACCGTATTGCGCTGAAGGATCTGAATGGTTATCACTTTTATAGACACTCAATTTTCTACATTCCAAGGAAATACATAGCGAGATTCATTTTTTTATAGAACAGATACAAGCAATCAATTATCTCTCTTTTATTGCATTCCGAAATGACTCTTCGATTATTAATAGATAATTGCAAGTGACAACCATTTACATGATGCAAATGAAATTATCGTCTATTTAAAATTTTCTACTTATGCTTGTAAACGTCAGTCATCCTTCGATAAATTTATACGACAAGTAATAGCATTATAGGTGTGAATTAAAAACTCGCGATTAAAATTTTTATTATTATCACTTGGTAATTAATAATGATATTAAATAAAAAATGTAAAAGTAATATCATTATGTTTTTGCTCATTGTCATTAATTTCACATTAATTTCTCATATTAATTTTTCATATAAAAATTGATTTTTAAATTATAGTTTCTCTGATCCTAGTCAATTTCTTGAAGTCGTGAAATATTCATTTGGTAAGCGATGCATAGTGCAAAATATACATAATAAGAAAGTTTAGGTGCCTTTTGCTTGCATCTTTTACACGGGTAGTAAAGTACAACGTAAATATAATAGAATGAACCCGCAAACTAAATAGGCACCTATAGACACGCGTGTAACTGTGAAAGATGAAGGCCATTAAATGTTCAGTCAAGAACTGAAGAGGAACATTACATATTTCCGCCTATGATGTACATTCGTTATTACGGTATTCTTTAATTTGAGCAAACTATTTTTTAAATGTTTACATCATTTCCGTATCTTTGTGAACTTATCTATTTTTATACACGGCCAATAATTATGCGTTAATCAAATGTTTTAATCAAATTCTGATTAATCATAATACAAAAAAATCATTTATTGAGATATTTTTGATAAAGGCAATAAAAATCGCTTAATTTTAGAAACAAATAATTTAGAATAGTGAAAACTAATCCGAACTCTTAATCTGAATCAAGTTTTCATTGGATGCGAATGCGAATTCGTTCGGATTGAAATCTGAATTAATTCGGATACATTCAAATTAAATTCAGATGTATTCGGATTGATTCGGAATAAATTTGGATTTAAGTGGAATTCGTTCCGATTAAATTCTGATACGTTCGGAATAAATTTAGATTCGTCCTTATTTATTTCAATTAAATTGTGATTCATTCAGATTGAATTCGGATTTACTCGGAATTAATTCAAATACATCCAGATTGACTTCGGATTAATCTTGAATTGTATTTGGATTTCTTCACATTGACTTGGAATAAATTCGGACTCATTCAGATTGAACTGGGATTGTGGGATTCTTTCAGATTAAATTCAAATTTATTCCGATTCAATTCGGATTGAATTCGATTCAAATTGGAATTTCTGCGAATTGACTCAGAATGAAATCGAATTCATTTGCAATGAATTCGGTTTCAATTGGGATTCGTTTGGATTGAATTCTGATTAACTCGGAAGTAATGCAAATTCTTTTAGATTTAATTTGGATTCATTCGTGACTGGAAATGATTCGAATTTAAAAAATTCTTTGAATTTGTTTGGAATAGCTCGAATACAGGTTTCCGATTAGATCAGATTCCTTCGAACAGGATTTCTATCCGAAACTTTCGCGAGGGCACTTCGCCTTGCAACTCAAAATTAATCTAATTAGTTAAAAAATTATTTTCTAATAAAATATATAATTTATACACTTTTTTCTAATAAAAGTTTGACAAAGAGAAAGTGAGAATCAGGAATCTCTTATGTGCGAGACTGTAAGATACAGAATGTAAATCAACGTGAGCGGCCTCGCGAACCGTAAAATGTCAGGGCTGTGACCGATTAGTAATAATAATTTTAAACTTTAAAATTTATTATTTTGGTGTTTTCATTTTTTTTAAGACTTTTATTTTCAAATAAAGATACAAATTTTCTATCTTTCTATACAATAATTCTTTCCTGTCTCTTATAATAAATTATATTTAATTTTTTAAAACATAATTTTCTTATTAAAAAATTTAAAATATCCTTTAGAAGATTTTTTGATTGGGCTAAGTTTTGTAATTGTTTATGAATTTAATATGCTATTTATATTCTAGATATAAAGACTTTTTTCTAAATTCTGGGTAATTAATTAAAATTAGAATATTTATAAATTTAAAATTACTAAAAAATGTAAAAGAATAATATTTAATGGAACTACTTTTTAATTTTAATATTTTAAATTTGAAACAGACGCTAAGAAATTTAAACTGGAATGTGCTGTCATCTTAAGGTAAAAGCTACAACTTCCTAACAGTAAAAAGTAAAAAATATATTTATTTGAATTAATTAAATCTTTCTAATCAGTTTTCTTATTTGAAGAGTACTTAGCATTTTATATGTAATGCTCTTTTAATTTTTTTCAGCTGTACGGGAAATTTCATAAAAATGATAAAGGTTTCTGGGTTTATAGTCCGAGATAAAGATCCAAATCAGAAATTTTACAATTTCTTTAATTTTGAGAAATTTTAAGCTATTTTAAACGATTTCATGAGCGAATTTATACCAGATGATTGTTTTAATAGTGATGAACAAGAAAACTCATTTTTTTAATTTTGAAATCTTGTTTTGTAAAAAGTTTTTGTTTTTATAATTTAAATTGGAAATGTAATTTTTGAATTTCGCGGTCATTTCAGGTGGCGATCCCTAGCGGCAAATGCACATAATGAAACAAAGTGGGGAGCGTGGCCATTTTCTATTTTTGCAAAGCAGTGAGCTAGTGTTACATGTGTAAATTTGTGTGATATATTAAACGATTCTTCTAGTATAATTAACAAAAAACCGTGGAGTGCATCGGAATAATGTAATTGATGAGTTTGAGAAAAGCGCACTGGGCACGTTTTATGCACTTATGAGCCAGTTCATCCCATTTACCGTCCGCGTTGCTGCGAGTAAACTGGCTTTGACTCGTACATAAACAGTTTTCATCAATTTTCCTCTTCGAACAGTGAAAGTGGAGTGAGAAAATCGGTATTTAAATTTAATAGCAAATAGCGGCGTACCGAGAAACGTCTCACCCGCGATTTCGGATCGAGGAGAAACGATTAAGTCAATCTGTGATATTAAGCAGTAATAAGGTATATAGATAGGTGTCAACTTCGTACAATAAGATATACGTGTGTCGTGTAGTAGAGAACTAGGTAGAATCTTTTAGAGCTTTAGTGAATCTAAAACGAACTAAAAAGAAATTCAAGTGCTGCTTGCTCCAGAGTCGACGACAAAGCAAGCATCTTCGAGAACAAGATGTCTGTGGAATCTGTGTCAAGTGACAAGCCGGACCCAAAAGATGAAGGTACGTTACGATATATATATGTATGTGCATTTATATATCTATATATTTCATCCTAATACTGCTCACTTCACACTGAATTTTTTTCTGTTTTAGTACACGAATCTAAAATCAGTTCTCCTGAAGTTCTATTTTCTCAAAGCTTTACTGAAACTTTCATTTTCCTATATTGAAGATTTTTAAGTAATAAGTAGGGTCATGAACCTAATCTTCTATTTTTGATTTATTCTTTTGTAAAAGGTTTTTTCTGTAGAGATTACCGTTCACATTAATTAAGGCCTCCTTGATCCACCTTCTGATGAATTTAGCAGATGGCTAATTAGATTATGTATCTAGTTTTAAGCATTTGTGCCATTGCAATCCATTTGCGTGGACGACAAGCTAGTCTATGATTGCGAATTTCAATGATTAGACGATTCTAAAGTAAATTGCAATTGCTGTTTACTTATTTCATTATAATTGGCTAATTAGTTTGAGAACAAAGTTTGGAGGGTTTTCTTTTTGCTCGAGAGATCACTTTAATACCTTGAAATATTTTAATCTCATAAAATATCTCTTGGGATTCTTTAAAGTTCTGCAAAATTAATTAAAAACTGAGGAGAAATTCCTTGGAGTCCTTGAAGTTCTATGTGGTTTCGTGAAATTTCTTGTGATATTCTGTAAAAATCTATTTAAAAACCTGAAATATCTTAAAATTTCTAAAAAAAATTTAGGATTCACATAAAATTCTTCAAGAACTTATCTAATTCTTTTAAATGAACTAAAACTCCTTAAAATCCCAGAAAATACCGTGAGATTCTTTGGGACCCCTTCAGTTCTTGAAAAAAATTTTAATCTATTGAAATCTTTGAAAAGTCTAAAATATCATTTAAAATCCCCTAAAAATTCTGAAAATCCCAGCAAATTTTTTGAAATCTTTTTAATCTCTGCACATAGTTAACACAATTAAAACACAATTAAAAGCTTAAATATAAAAATTAAATGCAACAAAACTACAAAAAAATTTAAATAATTCGGACTCTAGAATTCATTATTATCTAAACCTCTCTGAAAATTTGCTTTATAAACTTCTAATACCATAAACCAGAAGAATCTCGATTATACCTCATCATAAGAGAATTGTTTTCGTTTTCCTTATTCCCTTGTTCCTTTACAAGTCGAAAAGATTCCCGATTCACAACTCAGTTGACTTCGAACCTTCGTGCCGTGCGGTCGGTATTTGAATTAAGTGTTTTGAATTTTATTCCTCTACCAGTGTCCTTTAACTGTAAACAAAAGCCAAGTCGGTTACTCATCCCGAAGAAATAGTTTTCGGTTGTGAGGTGCTTTTCAAGGTTTTGAAGTTTAAAAATTAAAATTTGGAGTTTAAATTACGACTTTGGAGTTAAAAAATTCTGCTTTAAATTAGACAATTTGGATTTTAGTTAGAAAATTTGCGTTTGGAGTTTAAAATTTCGTCTTGGAGTTGAAAATACGAATTTTTTCAACATCCAGAATGACAAAATTTAACACCTCGAATATCGCGAGGGTTGGTCCTCGTCGATATCGACGACCTAGACGTCGTCCTCTGGTTGGACCCACCGGATCTCCATACCTCGATTATACTTTAGTTTTGGACACTAAATCTGCTCAATGGTTTCGCAGGAACAAAACTGTGAATCCGCTAAAGAAAATCTCTTTTCGTAAGTTTGAATGTGGATAAATTAAATAAGCGAATTTTATTTTTATTGATTTTTTTTTGTAATGATAAAAATACCTCGTTCGATTGAACGTTATAATCTTGTAAATATTTCAAGAATTGCCTTGTTGGCTTCATTCTCGAATCACCAGCGAAAAAAAAGAAATGTAAACAGTTGATGTCTTAGGGTCACTTGGTAAATAGAAATTCACCTAATTGGATCCGAAATAACTTACTGAGAATATTTACTATTGGGAATGAAATGTCGTTTGATGCAAGATTAGATTTTTAACTTCAAAAATTATCGAGGATACATTAAAAATAGGAAAATTATTATCGAATTGATAAATTAAGGAGAAATTAAAATTCAGAAAATATTTACTTATACGTTTATGGAAAAAGAATCTTTTAATTGTGTAAATTCGAGAATTTTAGATTATTGGATATTTTATAATATAGGGAATTTGCAGATTTTAAATAGTTTCAGTTTGTTATTTTTCTTCGAGATTTATTCGGTTTAATTTAATTTTCAATTTAAATTTCAAGGATCTTTAAATAAGAGACTAAAATTTATAAATATGAACAGACTTTATTGATAAGCAAATAATCTGTTTTGACCTCTGTTTACGAACCGTTAAATACAATTTTCGTAATTTCAGATTGTCTGAATTTATTCTGAAATTTTGTGATTTTCTTTGTGTTCTAGGAGATGAGGCGATTATATCGATGTCCGTTGCCGGAGAGGTGACTGATACCTCGATTGTGGAAATGGGCCGATCAAGGCCACAATTCCAATACACTCGGGTTTGTCTCTTTTTCTGAATTGAGACTTTTAGAGCTTTTAAACTGCAAATTCAAAATTTAATCTTTGTCATAAAATGAACTCAGTAATGATTTATTTACAAATTCAACTGAATTATGTATTTTGATTTATTTATACTCTATTGAATTCTTTTCAAATTTTTAAAAATTCTCGATAGAATTTTTGATGATTAAGATAAAACGATGCAATTTATTTACAGGAGGAATTGATGGAGATAAAGGGTGCAGCTTTGTCCAAGCGAAGACCTGACTGTTTGGACTCAGCGTATAACAAGTATGTTTCATACCCCATCTTTAAATCATTTTTAAAGGTCTTGAGTTCAGTTTCTAATCTCAAAATTCGATTTCCTCATTTTACTCAATAAATATTATATTTAATTAGATATTTTCTCGTTCTACATTGGTACTCATTTTTCAAAAAGCAGTATGTGTACAGAATGAAAAAATGCTTAGTTTTAATAGTTTTTATCTAGTTTTAATATTTCTTGAGTAAAATAAATAGTATGTTAAAGATAGAACTTAAACTCTGCGCCTTTAATTTATGTATCTTTATAATTTTTTTCTGAACTTTGTTTTTTTTTTTTTAACAGCAAGCACGGTATTTGGGATCCTGAGCGCTGGCATTTGGATAGGAAACGAAGCGAAACGCCTTCGGAAGACGAACCAGCTAATCGCAACGATCACGTCCCGGAAAATCATGCCAAGCGACGCAGCGGAGATCCTCGCGAAAGGATTCGAAAGGAGCAGGATGGGATAGTTTTGAGTCCGCAGCGGCGAAGTTTCAACTCCGGATGTTTCGTCAACGTATCGCAACCTCCAACGCGACGACCCGAAAGCCCCTTGGGAAAATCCGAAGTAGGGGAATTCACGATATTTTTTTTTTATCTATTCAAATATACATAAAACGTAAATTTTGTATTTATTTCTATCATGTATAGATTCTGAAATTGCTTCGCTAATCCTTCAATAACACGAATTATTCCTACGCTGCAATGAGATATATATTGATTCAAAAGTCAGCTATTTTGGATTGAAAATTCACATGAAAACTTTTAATTAGTTTTGTAATTCCTTAAGCAGATTTTTAACTGTTTAATTTAAGAAATTGAAATGAAATCAAATCTAGACTAGGTAATATAATTGCAGGTCCCTCATCGAGAACCCGTTCGTCGAATCGGCAGCGGTCGGATCTTAAACCGCGACATGTGGGACTTCAGGTCCGAGAATGACAAGCTGGATTCAGAGCGTTCGGAATTCAGTTTCCGACCCGGTGGTGGTGGTCCTCTCAGAGACCGAGACAATCGTGACAATCGCGAGGCCGGAAGAGGAGACCCCATGCGTGATCGCGACAATATCCGCGACCGAGACGACAGAGTGGATCGCTATGACCGTCGCTCTTTCAGTCGGGACTTTGGCGATCGAGACCGCGATCGTGAACGTGGCTTGGATCGAAACGAACGCAATCAGCAAAACGATCGTGACAAAGATCGCGGACGAGATCGCAGGTATGGAAACGATCGCAGAAGAACCTATGGTGAACAACGCGAACCTGAAGAACCCGAGTGGTTCAGTTCTGGACCGACTTCTCAGCATGACACCATTGAATTGCGAGGCTTCGAGGACACTCCTGAGGAAAAGACGAACAATACTACCAAGGGAAAAAAGCAGTCTCCAGCTCAGAAGAAACGAGCGAAAAAGGCTGCCGAGAAGGAAGAAAAACATAATGAAAATCATTCTTCTGGTCCCAAAGGTCGAAGCACGCCGAATTCAATGGAGCCGCCAATAAACGTTGGCGGTGCTCCTCATTCTCCGATTTTGGAAGTAAACGAGCAACAATCTCCTGAACCGAAGGAGAAATTGGACGAGAGTAAGACCATTTCCTTGGAACAGAATTCGAATTCTACTGAAAAGTCGAGTGGGAAGAACCAGGAAACGAAGCCTCCAGATTTCAATCTCGATGACTTTTTGAAATCTGATACCTTCCCTGGAGTCCCTGGGTTACTTTCGAATGGAGTGGGTTCCAACACTGGCTCAGGTTCTCGATTTAGTCAATGGTTCAAACGAGAAAGTCCTGTTCAACAACTTGACAGTCGTAAATCTTCGATTCAGGACGAATTGCTCAATAATCTTCTTAACGAAATCAATGAACCCAATATCAAGATTCCTTCGGTTACAGAGTCCAACGCGTATTTCGCCCCCATCTCGCCGGCAAACACAACGAATCATACAGCTTCTACAACTGGTGTAAAACTTCTTGAGATGCTGCAAAGAGGAAAGAAAGCGAGTCAGAACGGACAGGGAGATGTTGCTGCTAATCCTGTTGTGCAGATGATGAAGAATTCTTCTATCAAAGACATCGAGCAAACTGGAAAGGTTGTCAGTTTAGAGGAGTTGGAAGCTAGAATGCGGGGCGGACCTCCGCCACCCGCTTCGAATGAACCTCCAAGAGTCTCTAAAACCGATAATGATATTTCCGCGTTTAAGAAACTAATGGCTCAAATGAATGGAGGTCAAGCAATTCCTGCGACGAATGGACCATTTCCGCAAAAACAACAACCGATCACCTTGATGCAGTGGCTTAACACGCAGCTGAAATCACAAGCGCCAGTTGTTCCGCAGCAAGTCGCTGAGCCTATTCGACCTCCGAACATCAATCACGTTGGGCCATTTGGGCCAGTTCAACATCCTCATCAGAGCCAAATGCAGCATGAAAATTTAATGAAAGTGTTACAAGTTCAGCAGGTTTGTAAAGTAGAATCATTTTAATAAGTCTAGCTTTTAGTAGAATTTGAAGAGATTTTAAGATCTAAAGTTTTCATTTTATTTTTACAGCAGCAACAACAGCAACAGCAAAAGCAAAGACAGGAACAACAGATTCTCTCGATGATGATCGGCGGCCAGCGAATGATGGGAGCCAGTCCTATTCCACAAGATGTACAAATGATGGTGAATTCTGCACCTGCAACTCGTCAACTGCTTGAAAGACCAGAAGCTCAAGCCATCATCCACGGACTTCAGCAAGGTGAAATCACAAGACACCATCTAATACAGCAGTTGCAGGTAATATTTCTAGCCTTTATGAGGCTTTTCTCTACCGGAAATTTATGGATTTTTTTCTATTAAATATTATGATTTATGATGATTTTTTTGTCTAGAACCCCGCAATGCAACACAGGCACCGTGAGGTTCTCGTCAATATTTTGAAGGTCTACGGTGGAAGTACGCCACGTACAATGAGCCCACATGCTAGTGTGCCCACTCCACAGGACCACATGTTGCAGCAAATGTTGTACCAACAACAGCAACAACAACAGCAGCAGCAACAAAGAATTCCATCACCAATGAACAACGGTATGCTTTCACACTTCAGAACTTAAATTTTTCACCCCTCAGAGTCTGATTCCTCTTTTAGTCATCATAGGTTATCAACTATTCACCTTTTTTCATCTGTTTTACCTACATACTTAAGATATTTGTTACCTTTTCACTCTTTTCAATTGATGAAGTTGAGTCTTATGAAAAATTTATTATATGGAATTTTCAATTCTACATATTTTTAATTTTTAATTATTATTTCTTAAATAGTGATGCCGCACAGAGTTCCTTCGCCGCGTGAGCTTGCGATGCACACTCAATCTATTATTCAGAACGCCTTGATCAAGAAGAAGCTGGAGGAGCAACGAGAGAACTACCGCAAGCGACAAGAGCAGCAACAACACCAGCAGCAGAAGCATCAACCGCATCAGAATGCCCCTAGTCCTGTCAATTCTCCAGCAAAACAAAATCAAAGTCCGACGCCCTTGGCTTTCACACCGACGTCGGTCCTGCGTAAGATGACTGCTGAAAAGGAACCCGAGGGTGCGAATTCGTCATTTCATAAACTTAAACTAATCATTTCTCCCGCTTCAGCTTCCGCTTCTAAACCTAAACTTTTAGTTAATTTCACGCCTTTTCACATGACACCTATTCAGAAAAACATTGCACACAAATACGATTCTCCCTCAGAGAAAAAGTTGAATACCAAACATGCCAAGCAGGGCAAAAACGCAAAGAACACTGAAATTCGCGAAAATGTTGATCCCATGAATAAAAATAGTCCGAAAAGAAAAGTCCCAAAGGATAAATATGCTCACACTTCTTCCAACGAAAGTAACGACGACAATAATAATTTTAATGAGAAAGGGCAATTGCTTATGGAGAAGATTGAGAATCCTGGCGATTCTATCTTGAAAAACTCAGAATCCAAATCTGAGACTAAAGTTGTAGTTACTGAGTCAACAGATCCAAAAAGTTTCAAATCTAATCCTAATGTTGAACGTCCGAGGCTTTTTTCTGAAGTAGCAAAAACTCTCGTAAAGCCCGATAAGGTTTTAGATGACAAAAATTTGGATTTTGATCCAAATTATAACTTGAAGCTAACTGATAATCCAAAACCGGTCGTAGGATCTGATCCAAAAATTGTAGACCCGGATTCTATATCGACTTCAGATTTGAATTTCGAAGTCTCTTATATCGATTCGAAAGCTTCTCTTTCTGAATTCCAGATCTCGGTTTTGAATTCTGAAAAAGCGGATTCTGATTCAAACTTAGTTTGTTCTTCAGTCGAAACTATAGACAACGCGATCATTGATGCTAATTCTAAAGAAGAGATTCCCAAAATCGAGAACAGGGTCATGATCTACGAACCTAAAAATTTGGTCTTGCAGTAATTAAGACAAGACCAATTTCCTTCAAAAAGGTACTCTACGATTTCCCTGAAAACACGTCGAGAATTTACATTAATTCATTATATGCATAGCATATAATTTACTCAAGACACGGAAAGTTCAAAATCAACGAGTAGTAGTAACCCATCTTAATCAGCAGAAAGTCTTTTTATTTTATTTTTTTTTTCCAAGCACAAAAACGTTTTCGTTTCTTGATTTATTTTATTTCAATCCGGTTGCTTTCGATTAAAGGATCGAGATTGGTCGAAAAATTGGCATGCTCCAAAGTTTGGCGTTAGGCTCTGCTTTTTTAAGGACTATCAAAAACTCGCGGTTTGATGTATCGCACAATACACACTTTGAAACTCCTCTTATGTCGAAATACTTTTTTTTTTTAATAAAAAAAACACTTATCTATAATCTTTATTGCTTGAGTTGCTTGATTCTTTGTTTCGCATGCTTCTTTCCTTAGATATTCAAGGTGTCTGGCAAGTCCAAAAAACAACAAATTTTTAACTGTTAAGGATTTTGGATTCAAGTTCATTTCTGATTTCGAAACTCCACCTATTCATTTTACTTAAGAAATATTAAAAGTGGATATTGTTTCACTTTGTATACATGTTTACATTTTGAAAATGAGTTCCTCTGCAGAGCAAAAAAATATCCATTTATAATACTTGTTTAATAAAATGAAGAAATCGAATTTTGTAGATAGAACTTGAATCCGACACCCTTAATTTTAATTATTAATCATCACTGTTATCATATATTACGTTTTAGTGGGAATGCTCGAAATAGCATATTATTTAGTTTGCATGCTAGAGATTTATATTTAGAAATTAATTAGTAATAAATTATAGGTAGAAGGTATTAGTTTTATCCATTTTAATCAATTCAGGATTGCGGCTTTTTTTTACTTATTAAAGAAAACTTTCAATAAGAGAATTTTCAAAATTTAATTTGGTGTGTAGATATTTTTGGTACGCAGCAAATTAAAGGTAAGGCTTTTTTTCATTATTTTTTTTCGGTAAGTACAGTTTTTTTTTTTGTAAATAAAAGTATCATTCTTTTGAATCTTTCAAAATCGCAGTTTTGAATTCGTAATTTTTACATTCTCATCAGAGAAGGTATTAGATTTATTTTGACATTAGTTTCCCCTTTTGAATAAAGGAATGGTGTTCTTTTTTTTATTTTATGTGCACGTATTTAGTGAGTTTTTTCAATTACTTCTCTCTAAACTGAAGGAGAAGATGAAAAAATAGATTCTGTTGTTTAATTTTAACCACATATAAATCTACAGGCAGCAACGATCCATCGAAAATGGTTTCCCAGAATCCGACAGCTCGGCGTGACGAACTTTCAGTTATTGCTGATTTCGCTCATCAAGTTGCTCTCGTTGCTGCTGGAGAATCGCGCGTACCTTCAACACGATCTCAACCGCCGGTTCACGCTACGTGGCAGAATCCTGCTGTCAAACAGCATCCTGGTATGTTATATTGCACAATGATAACGGCTTCTAAATATTAATTTTTTTCATTTTTATATTCAAATTTTTATTTTCAAATTTCAAGGTTTATTTTTAATAAAAGTGTTGCGAGAAAAAGCATCGAAATTTTCTTAGAAATAAAATAATGATGTTGAGCCTTCTTTGAACTTTTTCTACGTTGATAGTGAAAAATAGTTTTAACTTGTCAAACCAGAAATAAAATTTCTCTTTAAGTATTTTCAAAGTTTTTATTATTTATGTTTTAATAGTTTTAAGCCAATATCGAGCAGGATTCTGTCATTTTATGTTGAAGGTAGTGCGGTAGAAAAATTTAATTATACGTTAATTTCAAAGGCTCTAAAAATTCAACTGAATTTTAAGAAATTTTTTGAATATAATTTCAAGAAATTTCAATTGATTTCAAGAGTTTTTGTTGAGATTTTTAGGGAATTTTAAAGAATTTCGAGGGATTATTGAAGATTTTAAAATATTTTTAAAGGTACCTATATAAAGTGGTTTCAGGAGATTTGAAGAAATTGAAGGGGTTTTCAAAGGATTTAAACAGTTTTGTAAAATTTTCTGGAACTTGGACGAATTTTCTGAGATTTGAAAGAAAAGTTCTGCTGCCACTCTGCATGGTTTTCGAGGATAACTGAAGTACATTGCAAAAATTACACTCATCGGTTAAATTGTATTATGAATCTGATATACTTATAATTTGAATTTTTTTACAAAGGGAGTGTGACTGACGGAATGTTGAATATTTTGTTACAGGACGGCCAATTGTGAAAGGCGGGGGTGGTACTCAGTTCCAATATAGTGGGAACGTAGATTTTCAACAGCAGCAGCAACAACAGCAACAACAACAAAGAGCAACTTCTGGAATGTATGGAAATCCAACAGCTCGTTCAAAGCACACAATGGTGGCTCCTTTACCACATCCCAATGTTCCTCAATTCAATATGGCTTCTAATTCTGTAATGAGTCAGAGGTCGAATCAAATGACTAGTCAAATTAAGGCACAGCAAGTTCAGTCACATCTTGTGAACTTGCAACAACAGCAACAGCAGCAGCAACGAACTGCCAATCCGCAAATTCACCTTGCTTTGAACCAAAACTACAACTCGTCTCGTAATGGTGAGTTTTATTATCAGTTTTACATTTCTATTCCTTTTTTTTTAGGGGATAATGTAGTCAACTTAAATTTCTTATAAAGAACTTCAGGATGGATTCGCAAAAAAAAAACAAATACTATTTACAGGCTTCACAGTCCGTTTCCTATTTTCCATTTGAAAGTTTTCAATCTTAAGTGCAGTATTTCCGACTTAGGCAATGAAATTGATGAATTGAATTTTGGAAACATTTGAAAATGTTCCAAATTAAACATTTCGTTTTCAATATCGTCCAAATTAAATATATTTTCTCAATCTTGTCTTTTTTTCGCTGTTTTTTTACAGATGGACGAGTAATACGACCACAGCAATTAAATATTGGCGTTGGTCGCCAAACGTCACCAGGACTTGGATTCATGGGAAGTAGTGGAGGTGATCTTTCGCCGACATCAAATCAACTGGCGCGATGGTTTAGTCCAGAACTTCTAGCTCAAGCGCGAGCTGGAAAACTCCCAGAACTTGGACAAACCAATCTTATGTCTGTAGAGGAACTCGAGAGATCACAACATGCATCGACGACAGTTCACAACTAAATCAGCGTATGACTCAATGTGAGACTTTTATTCAGTCTTTATGCCTTTCGTACTAAGATTCTCATTTTTGAATGAAAAATCTCCTTCGGATCTCAAATATGTTATTCAGAAAGCCTGCAAGCGATTCAAAATTTATAAGATTCAACCACACTTTTTTATATTTTTTTTTTTTGTAACTCAAGAAAATGTTTCATCGCCTCGAGAAGAAATCTATGTTGCTCAAGAATTGGAATAGACGTTTTCTCAGGGTCGAAAGATTCATTCTTCCCAGTTGAATTTTGAACTGAGTCAAAATATCAAATTCAAAATGTGGGAAATCGCTTGTAATCTTTTCTCGAATTTTTTTTAATTAGATTTTGTTGTGATCGTCATATAGACAAATTATTTTGAGACTAAATTTCGACTTAAAGCGGAAATTTTAGGCGCTTTTTAAGGCTGTTAAATCTAAATTCTAGCCTCTAAATTCGATCTCTTCATTTTACACAACAAATATTATATATTTTTTAATATTAGTTAAGTAAAATGAAGAAACCGAATTTTGACGTTAGAACTTGAACGGAAGCAAATTCAACGATTGGAAAATTTTCTTGTTGTGCGAGAATTTGCAAATCAAGACTGCAAGAATTTCTCTCTAATTCCTAAAATAAAGACGTCCTTAGAATTCTATAGTGCAATCATTCTGAAGTATAAAAATCGAAGTATGCTTTTTGTGAGATTCTTGTAAATCGAAATTGTGTCCTTGAAAAAAATCGCAGTCCTGTTTGCACATTCTAGAATATACTCAAGGGGTGTCGTGTTAAAATTAAATAAGCTATCTGAATATGTTCAATCATTGCTTCACATGACTGCCAAATAAATCTTGTTTGGCAAAGGAAATTAGGACGGCGTTGGTGAAACTTTTAATTTCGAGACTGATGTATTGCGTAAGACCGATAAGAGTTATTACCGAATCCTAAAACCTAGTTATTACTTTCTTCCTTCGGTACTATCTAAGGGTCTTGGATCCAAGTTCTAACTTCAAAATTCGATATTTTTTAAGTAAAATGAAGAAATCGAATTTTTGAAATTGAAGCTTGGATCCAACACCTTTAAAATAGTTTTCCTGTTAGATATAAACTAACGCAGTGTTTGGCGTTTGGTGCTTTACTGTGAGCTCCCGGGAAGACTGCTTACGTGACTCGATTGTGTGTAAATTAAAAATAAGTTCTCGTTTGAACAAAAGTCGTTTTCAGAACCAAACTCTAGGCCCTGCAGTGTGTCATTATTCTCAGCGTATGTTAAATATAAATCTATAATATATACTTTATAGATACGAGAATACAGTGCTACTGTTGTCGAACATTAAGAATATTAATCATAATTCGACTTTCCTCTGAAAAGGAAAAATCGAGGCTTGATAAAATCATTCTAAACGAATCAATTTAGAATTTTATTTACATTCCACAAAAATTAGGATTCAAGAGCCCGGGAAGGCTTTTTCGTATTTTATTTTCACGTTTCATTCATTTTTTCGGGCTAGATTTCGTTGAAGAGACTTTAAGAGTGTTGACACAAAATTCTGACTTCAAAATTTGGTCTATTAGAATTAGATTTTTTTTTACTTTTTAGTGATACTCATTTTTCAAATATACGTATGCGTACGGAGATAAAAAATGTTTACTTTTAATACTTTTTGCATAAAATGAAAAATTGAATCTGAGGTTTGATTTCGAATTCTTTGGTTTATACAAAAATTATAAACAAAGCTTCCTCTATGAGGAAGCATAATTAAACACTTTTTAGCTCTGCACGTATAATTCCATTTAAAAAATGAGTATCTCTAGAGAACGAAAAAATATCCAATTATAACATTTATTAAGTTAACCGAAGAGATCGAATTTAGAGAGTAGAATTTGGATCCAACAGTCTTAAATGTGGGCTTTGTTAGTTTGGTTTTTTAAATTGAATTAGTTTTTAGAATATTTTTCGAGATCTTTTAATATCGTTTTATCACTTTTAAACCGTTTAGATTTAAATTACAATTCTAATAAAAGTTTTATTAAAAATTTTTAGTGAAATTTGTCTTAATAACAGGTAGATAAAATGCCTTAAAATC
>CAJFCP010000075.1:1631894-1705924 GCA_904066005.1 Synergus itoensis | reverse complement strand
TGAAATGCATAATATTTTTTAGCATTTCAAATTGCGCGCGAATAGCAACCAATCAGGTATCGAGTGCGACGCATGCGCAGTAGAGTACGGGGCTCGAGTTGGGGCCACTGCCATGGAGCATAGTCAGCAGACGGATATTGTTCACCATTGTTGTTGTGTAAGAGATGAGGTTGTGTAAGCAAGTGTAAGTTGTGTTGTGACTTGTACATTGTACATATTTTGCAACGAACGCAGAAAACTGCTGATTTCAAACACAAAAGAACTTTTTAATTACAATATTTCTGAACTTCATCTCTTCCGAATGTGGAAATAAAACTCGAATCAAGCAATCTTGCACTTTTTTCTATTGATTTTAAATTTCCGATGTTTTTATACAGAGCGTGGATTTGTTGACAAGTTGTGAATTTTGTTCTGCAGTGTTGGCAACACTTGCTGTAGTACGTGGGAGGAAGCAAACATTTTCGATGAAACCGATGAAACTTTAGTTTAGTCCGTTTAGTCTTTACCACTTTTTACCCAGCATCAGGCATACAAACTATCTGGCATTGTGTATCTGCTAGAAACGTCCGTCGAAATTAAGAGTAGTTGTTAATCGGAGATCAATACGCTGAAAAAATGACCCGTAAGTACTGTCACAATTTTTTTAAATTTAATTTCATTCGATTTTTTGACGACATTCAACTGTTTGCTCCAAAACCATTATTTCGCTTTACGCTTTTTCTAGCTTTCCCTGGAATGAGACAGTGAAAATTCATTTGAAGAATATCATTCCGCTTTCTTGTGAAAGTCAATTTAACTCATCTCTTTAATATTACGATAAATTATAACTTGAAAGTGCTCCAAAAAAGTGACATTGATATAAGGTTCAAGATGAACTCGCCATATTTTTTTTCTAAGAGCCATTCGCTTTCCAATATCAAGGTGTTAATAATAGCTCAAGATAGTTTAATTCAATTTCTCGTTAATTCCCCCAAAAAAATGTTAATTTTAGAAAGCATACAAATTTTTCAAGGGTTTCAATTTTTCTTTCAGAGATATTGGAGCAGATTTAATTCGAATTTTGAAAGTTGGCTTAACTATATTTCTATTTTTTGAATTAAATTACCTGGAATGTATCTTCTGTTCTATTTTGAAAGTCGGTCAAATGATTATTTTATATATGTAGTAGAAAGCGAAGAAATTTTGGAGCACGTAGCATTTTTTGGAGTAGTGTTTCTTTTTCAAAAGATTTTTATGCTTCTGCACGTTCTGATATTGATAATAAAAGAGTGATTACTGTTTCAAAGTAGCGTCTTTTCATGAACAGATTATAATTTCTGCAGTGGTCTGTGAACAGATCTATTTTCGTGATTATTTTATATCGTTTTACGAGGCATAAAACATTTATGACATATAATTTTCTTTAGAACAGACTTTTTTTAGTAGATGGATTTCTGAATCATTTTTGAATGATTGTTTTAAAATTGCTGGTAATTATTTACGTATTTCCTTTGTTCAATATTTACTATTAACGTTTCCTTGAATTTCATAATCAGAAAGATAATTTTATACAAAGGTTCGAATTAAAAAATAAACTTGAGAAATAATTAAAAGTAAAATATTTATGTAATGAAAAAATATTCTCTATTTTCAAACTAACACAAATAGTTATATTTTAGGTGGAAATCAACGAGAATTGGCTCGTGCTAAAAATATGAAGAAGAATTGCAAAAAGGCAGCTGCCGAACAAGAAAACAACAAAGGCTTAACCTTAGAACAACGAAAAGCTCGGTGAGTAATCAAAAAATTTGTTTAACTGGAAAATTTGAAATTAAAAATTTAATAAAATATGTACATAAAAAAAAATTTGCATTAAAGAGACGCAGAGCGAATGAGAGAAAAGCAGTTAAAGAAGCAAGAGGAGGCGCAGGCGGCAAAAAAAGCAACAGCGACGTAATTTTATTTAATTAGTAAAACATCGAAAGAAGTTATGACGGAGACAACTCGGAAGATTTACTATTATTTTAATAGAAATAATTGCGGTATTGAATAAGCGTACAAGAACCAAATTTAACGGTTCAAATTTTAATAACATTCATGAACACTTATCGTCCAAAATAAAACAGTATAACTCATTCATAGTTATCATGTTCGTGCATCCGAACTCTAGAACATGCTGATAAATCGTAAAAAAGCTAATGTGAATAAAATTGTTACCTTATACAATGATCAGTAAATCATATTCAATTGTTATCATTAGTATTACAAGCATAATAAATAAATTATTAATAATATCTTAAGTAGTCTACTTGGAATTGTAAATTTAATTCTCAATTATTAGGAGAATTGTATAATCAAATCAATCTACACTAAGGCAAAATACAAAAGTGGATGTACTTTATTAGCCAGCAGATTTGGTTTGAAATAAATAGTTCAAATTTTATTATAAATCCTGCTTTTGTATAATTCATTCTAAATAATTCCTAATATAACCTAAATAACATAAAATTATTTGAAATAGAACGAATATAACCTACCACAAATTGAATTCAACACCTTTAAGGGCATGTGATACTTTAACATAAAAGCAAATTAAAAATTAAATAAAATTTTTATTCGTCTCATGTAGACGAAAGTTCATTGACTCTTATTTGCTAAAAATATTTATTAATATGAATGTATAATTGGTTTAACTAATTAGCTCTTATGGTAAAATATCACATGCCCTTAAAGGTTTTAATTATTCTCGAAAGAAAGAAAAGAAATAAGACTTGGGAATGTGAAACAAACATTTTATTTATTCTAGTAAGAATCATCACTGCACATATTTATAATATAAAAACCATATATGAAAAATCAATATTATACAAAAAATTCGCTCGTAACACAAGGACTTTGAGTCCAAGAACTTTTTAATATTTTTCTTATATTCGGTACGAAATATCAATACAAATGGGCGGCATTATGAAGTATTAAAAAATCATTTTCGATATATAAAGTAAAGCTATAAAAGTTCGCAACCTTATGGTGCAATCACTATTGAATTTGATAAATTTCAGACATACATTTTTTGTATTTGCTTATAATTAGTTCGATGTCTAAATATGAACTCTTGTTGATAGAACTGAGGACAATTTATTTTCCTTATTGCAGCTTTAGCACCATTCGTATATTATTTGCTGACAAACTATTGTAGAAACATCCGAATGAAGGGTGTTGGATCAAATTGCTTACCTCAGAATTCGATTTTTTCTCTTTGCTTAACAAATATTACTATTGAAATTGAATATCTTTTCGCTCTATAGTCACATTTATAGTTTTGAAAAGAGTATGCCCATAGAGTGAAAATGTATCTAATTATAGCATTTTTTGAGTAAAATGAAGAAATAGAATTTTGAGATTAAAATTTGAACCCTACACCCTTAATATTTTTTGAAGTATACAAAAATTGATTATTGTTTTCTGATTTTTGTGTTTATCGGCAGTACTTACAAAAAGTAATCATATTTGTTAATTTTAAATACTAATTTTAAATAGAGTACTTTCTCTAGTTAAAAAGAGTGGAAGTACATCTTGGCAGAAATGTCTTTTTTTAAATGTGTAGGCATAATTTGTATGTATACTTCATTATAGATTACGCTACTTCTAATCGAATTCGAAAGTTAATAACAAACGTTTCTCGATTTCAAATCTAATACCCGACTATTTGTTTTTAAAAGACTCATCGCATTTGTCTTTGAAACGAATTTTTGAAATTTATTGATTTGAAAAAGAGCGTTGTTTAGAAATACATTTGACAATAGTTTTTGTTCAGCTGGCCTTACGATTTTTTATTAAATAAAAGACGAATTCTTGCGAACTGATAAACTCCGATAGGCTACTTGAATTTATGATTCAGAACTTATAGTTCTGAATTGGAATCTGAATTTAGTAGTCATTTCGTGAAGTTGACCAGGAACTTTAGAAATTTCAAACTACGTAGCCAGCTTACAGACGAAAATTATCATTATATCACATACACGTATAACGATTTATTTGCAACGTCTAAAATATTATTCGATTTTCTTAAGGGTGTTCGATCCAAATTCTAATCTCAAAATTCAACCTTATTTTACATAATAAATACTGTAAGTAAATATTTTTTTGCTTTATAACCATATTTCGATTCCGAAAATGAGTACATCTACAGAGCGGAAAGATATTTAGTTCTAATATTTGATAAGTAAATTGAGGAAATTAAGTTATGAGATTAGAATTTAAATCCAAGACTCTTAATCTCGAGTCTAAAATGAATTTCTCCTAAGTATAACAAAAAGAGAGAACGCCACGTCTCCCGATAGACTCAAGTAAACTCAATATTATTACCCAAAATTATTTTATAATTTGAAAATAAAAGATCAACTTTGTTTGAGTAGATTTCTTGAGCTCTGATAAAAAAACAAATGACTAAGAACGTTAAATATTTTGTACGTTGTTACGAACTAAAGATTCAATGAGCAAATCGTGCACGTTTGTGCCATACAATGCGCGTGGAAATGTTGAGAATTTGACAAAGGAGACGGTGGCGGAGGTGGTGGAGGCATATAAAGCCACCCGGATTCAGCTGACCAAACCGATGCTCCCGATGGCGATGAAACCGGGAGTACAGATCTGGACCCACCGGTTGCGGAGACTTGAGAAGATGGTCCACCCTCTACTCACATTACCTTGAAATAATTGTACAATTAATCAAAGTTGGGATGGAAGGGGTTTCCGTGGCTTAGAGGAATGTGGGGGATAGAAGTGGATCTCCTGAGAAATGAAATTCAAGAATAGAGAAATACCTGTAAAATTTGACTGGCCTCGAAAGCCGTACCGGGTAGAAGGATGACAGGACTACTGACGTGTCCACTTTCTACACAAATCATATTTGGAAATTCGTCATCCCCAAAATCTGGTATATCTCTTGCTTTTTCTTGCCACGGATTCCAAACCACAGTATCAGGAAAATTGTACTTTTGTACTCGCATCTTTCTTCCGGATACGACGTTGGTGATTATGTGTTCCGGTTGAGTATTTTGATAAATTCTGTCCGTCCACTCACAAACTGTCACCACGTCGCGACCCTCCTGAAATACTTGATTGTCTCTCGTCTAGAAATGTAAAATTAAATTTTGCTCTCTGTAGCACTATTCAGTTTTTAAATACAATTAAGCATATAGAGCGAAAAAACGTTTAATTTTTATACTTTTTGCGTAAAATGAAGAAGTAGAAATCTCATCTTCAAATTTTAGGCAAAAAGTAGATAATTACCTTGTCGATAAACGTACAACCATGCAGTCCGGTGATTTGACACCTTCTAACATCAGGCACCTTAAAGTACGTATGCAGAAGTAAATTGAAGCTAAATGTGTGCTCCTTGCTTGGATTGTAAATACCGATGTTAAAATGTAATTCCTTCTCCCTCAAGATTAACCTGTACGTTAATCTAAAAGGATAATTCCACATCGATCGTGTAAATTCATTATCCATTAATGAAAATATAGCCTCGACATCGCCACTTGGTAATCTTTCTGGTGATTTCTCCACGTTCCATCGAATTATTCTTGCAAAACCATGACCTGGCCCGAAAGTCCATGCTCCAAATTGTGCTGAAATCAAGATTAAAAGTATTTAATTATAATATTCGTTACGTAAAATAATAAGAAAATAAGGGAGTAAATCGTTATTTGTGATGACGAAATATTTGGATGATTGCACTTATAGCTGGTATTTCTACTCACGGAAGACAAATGGTATTCCGCCTCTAATGGGTTTCTTTCCGTCGAAAACTGCTTGTTTGCTGAAACAAAAAAGAAAAAACCAAACTCAAATCGTTTCCTTAAATCATTAAAAATAAATATTTAATGTTATAGCGAGGGGCTGATCCCTCAAATTTTGAGTGAACTCAAGATTTCAAAAGACTTTTCAAATGGTCAACCCCTTATTTTAAGATATTTAATAGTGAGCTTGAATAACTTATTTTAGCAATTATTAATAATCCTACAATAATATGTATAACTGACTTTAGGGATAAGTGGAGCTATAAATAATATTGAGTATCATAGTGTAAAAAGATATTCCAGAATCTGAAACGCTACCAATCTCATTCATGATCGCAGTCACGCTTTGTATCTGAAAACTCATTTGTTCTTTCGTTAGCAACGGTACGACCAACCGTACAGATAAGATCCAGAGAGTACCTATAGAACTGTAACGCCCGCGCCCGCGGCGGATGCAGGACTACCATTAGTCAAGCCTGTCATGGACCACTGGAAACGTCCTTAAAGAAAGAGTCGAGGAACGTTCGAATTCGAGGCTGTAGAAAGGACTCACAAAATTCTATTCCAACCAACTCCACTCGACTTACGTACAAATTTATATTTTAACAATTCAAATGAATTGAAAAGAATTCAAAACTATTCAAAATTAATACAATTTCTTTTAACTAGAATTCCTAGTGAATTCAAAAGTATTCGAAGGAATTCAAAAGAACACAAATGAATTTAAAAAATTACAAAGAATTCAAGCCAAATTAAATTATTTTGGCATCGGTTCAATTCTTAGAAAGTCTTTTGAGTAATTTTGAATTCTCTTGCATTCTGTTTATTTCTTTTGAATACAGCTTAAATTTTTAAAAATTCTTTAGAGTTATTATGAATTTTTCTGAATTTCCTTAAAATATTGAGAATATATTTGAATTATTTAAGATCCCCTTGATTAATCATAATCCGTTTCTGTATATTTGAAGATAGAATACTGGAAAATGGTTTCTTTTTTGGGTAAGAGAAAAATAATTCGAACTAGAGTTGTTTCTAATTATTCTATAGAATATTATTTTCAACGGATTTATTAGATAAGAAAGGGAATAATGAGCATGAGTTAGTAAACTCTCCTCGTTTCCAGTTTTCACGATCCAAATACGAATGGAGCAGAGTCGAGTGACGTACCACGAAGTATGGTGGTAGGAACACGGCTGACGCGAAGCAAAAACGATCGCCGCTGTCTGGTGTGCTTTTTGCGAGCATCACAGTTTCCAACCTCCGTCGCTCTAGCTGTAGCCTGTAGCTGCAGCACCCAATTCGTGATGCGGTTACACCCGTTGTCCAGAATATTCTCGTATCAAACTTACTTGTAAAATATCCCTCAATTCAAAAACTTCATAAAACAAAAAAATTTCAAAATCTCCATTTCACTTAAGGGTGTTGGAGCCAAGTTCTAATCTAAAAATTCGATTTCTTCGTTTTACTTAACAAATATTAAAATTGGAATTTTTTCCCTCTGCAGAATTAATCAATTTTTAACTAGAATTATGCGTACAGAGCGAAAAAATATCTAAATCAAAACTTTTTTAAGTAAAATGAAAATATTGAATTTTGAAATTAGATTTTGAATTCTTCATTTTATGCAAAAAGTATCGAAATTAAGTACTTTTTCGCTCTGTACACAGTCTTATATTTGAAAAAAGATTAGCGCTACAGAGCGAAAAAATATTTATTTATAATTTTCGTTGCGTAAATTGGAGAATAGAATTTTGAGCTTAACACTTGGGTCTAACGCCCTTAATAAATATCGTAATTAGATATTTTCGCGCTTATTTATATTTTTCAAATATAAGTGTATGCCTATAGAGCAAAATAATAATAATGATAATAATTTTTGCGTAAAGTGAAACGATTTAATTTTGAAGTTAGATTTCGAATTCTTCGTTTTATTCAAAAAGTAATGAAATAATACGTTTCTTCGCTCTATACGCATAATTCTATTTAAAAAATAAATAGCGCTACAGAGCGAAAAATGATCCAATTACAACATTTATTAAGTTAAATGAGGAGATCGAATTTTGAGGATTTATCTTGATTCTAAGATTCTTAAATGAAATAAAAGCACTTGTGGAACGGCAATAAGTTTTTTGTATCTTGAAAATAAGATACACAAAACTTGCTTCCCTTTTTGTTCTGGTTGTGTCATTATTTTCTTCAAAATCAACAGAGGCTCTGATGTAGGAAGCGACGACGTCATAAGAAGTGGAGAAATGACGTCAAAGCTCGAAAGAAACATGGGAGTAGATATATTGACTCTCAATAAAAAAAGAAAAAATAACGAAAAGGACAAGGGTACCAATGAACCCATACTTTATACCTTCCGATACAAAAGCCGAGTCAAAATTGAAGGCTGTTGCATTCAGTTTCTAACATTAAAATACTATATCCTTAATTTATTCAACTAATATTATAATTAGATATTTTCTCCCTCTTTAGTACACATTACTCATTTGATACTCATTTTTTAAATATCTGCACAGAGCGAAAAAAACTTCCATTCATGAAATAAATTCATGAGAAATTGAATTTTTAGATTAGAAATTGAGTCCAACATTCTTAAAAGGAAATCTTCAATTTCTACTTTCGGAAACGAAGATTTGCAGAAAGGAAATTCTATTCCTGAAGATAATACCAATCAAGAAGTTTCAAGGAAGAGAGTAATATCTTCTCAGTAAAGTATTCAACAGAGACAAAAAATCTCTCGGTATATAATTTCAGTACACTTATCCACTCATTATCTAGCGATACGAAAGACTCAGTCGCCTTAGAATCTGACTTTTGGAAATGACAGAAAATATATCACTCTAAATCTAGAACGAAAAAATGTTGAGGTAATATTAATAATTTTTGCTTAAAAGGAATTCGAGATCTAATTTCAAAATTCAATAGTTTCATTTTATGCAAAAAATATTTAAAAATGAAACTCTTTTTTGCTCTGTTTAAAAGATGAGTACCAGTAAAAAGTGAAAAATATCTAATTCTAATATTTATTAAGTAAAATGAAGAGAAACACAAAATCAAAATTGCCTTGAGTCACCCGGTAGACTCAACCTGCATCAAGCGCGACGAAGCCAGAGCTTTTTGCGTATTGCCCGGCTCTGGCCGGGTTCAACCCTCTAACTATAACTCCATCCCTTCATCCATTCTCCCACTTCCCCTCCGAGAAACTTTGTTTAACTAAGGTTGGCAAAAAGCAAGTCTACTTATACGAGGTTAGACAACGTTTACAACGCCGTAAGCGTAAATTATAGTTTAAAAACTTTGAAAATCAAATCAAATTCATAATCCATTTTTATGCAAGGAAATAAACAAAATTCAAACACATTCAAAGTAATTCACAAGAATTCATAGGAATTTACAAAAATTCAAGAGAATCCAAAGAAATTTAAAAGAATTTAAGAGGAATTTCAAATCCTAATATTTTAAATACAGTTTTATACACATATTTGGAAAAAAAGTCACATTTGAACTCGGATTAAATTTTCTTTATGGAGGAAAATAGTGTAGATTGTTAATCTAGAATTTCAAGAGAAATTGGAATGACCCCACCATAAAATTCCTTAAGAAATATGTCGCCCGAGGCCAAAAAGAGTACTTTAGTGTGATTACAGTCAGTGCACGATAATGAGTTGATTTGACTGTTCTTTGCGAATACACTCGCGTATATCACGCGGGTGTAAAGAGTCACAACTTGGTGTAAGTGTACGAGTGGGTTGTTCGCGAATGAACGAATTCTTCCAAGAGATGCCTTTGCTCATTATCACTTGTCCGAGAGGCTCAATATTGTAAATAAGATGATAATATTTTTCATCCCTAAAAAATATAAAAATTGCAATTCATTAATTTTCTTTGATGAATCTCAACATACACAAAAGTATTCGATTTATCGTGACCAAACTTGCATTCACAATGTTAAAAATTGAATACACGATTCCAGATAAATTTAATGCAATTATTTATTTACTTATAGATCTTGAATCTAAACTCTAACTAAAAAGTTCAATCTCCCCATTTAACTTAATTATTAGAATTAGATATTTTTTCGCTGTGTATTCGTACTCATTTTTGAAATATAAGTATTTAGATTTCGAATTATTCGTTTTATGTAAAAAAAAATATTGAAATGAAACTCTTTTTCGCTCTATACGTGTAATAAAAGAAGTTTATGAAGTCAAAAAACTCATAATTTTGAAAAGTCTATTTTAAATAGGAAGACAGCTGAAAAGTAATGCCATCATTTTTTGAGAAAGAATCACAAACGTATTCTATTATTATACCACTTCGGTATTTTGCAATACATTCCTTCGTTTAATTGCTTGAGAACGATTGTTCTGGTTAGCTCTAAGAATATCTCTATTCAGAAGTCACAAAAAAGTTGTTTGTAATTCGAAATTTAAGACATTTTAGACCCTGATTTGTATAATTTTGAACCTTAAAACTTCATAAAATCGTTTAAAGCCTATTTTTGTTTGTTTTTTTTTTTTTTTTTATATTTTTTAAGGGCGCTCTCACTTTAAGTGTTACTAACTATTGGTAAAATTAGAATACCAAAAGACTTCTATGAATCAATTTAGTGCTCTTTTTCCATCAATCGCCTCAATAAATAGAAGAAAAATAGCGGAAGAGATGCAAATTGCACATAAGGCGGAGTAAGAGAATCTTGGAAAACTGGTCCATGGGATCCCCTAGCAAGTACTCTTCTTACTTTCGATTGTTTCACCCGGTATAATACTACGATGGTTATAGGCTCGACTGTAGACTAATGATCTCAGAGCCTGTGGTTTTTGCCGACATTCTACAGCATTCCCATTCAACTGGATTCTGCTCCGTGAAGGCTCTACGGTATTATTTTCTCTCTATAGAACATGGATCGCTACTCCGTGACCACCAACCAATGTAACCCCGAGTGGAGTAGTGGAACTCACATCCCCTGTTTCAAGGCAAGTGCTTCTTTCATCTAGAATCTGCAATTCTAGGTTCGAGATTCTAAATCGTTTTTCTCAATTCGAATCACCTGATGGCCAATTAAACATGATTCAGACATTGAATCCCTTTTTCTATTTCGAACTAAATTTAGGGAATATGTGAGTCACTTGTGAACGAGAAGTTCCATCTGACCGACAAGAACAAGAGAAATAGAAACATAATTAGAGGGGAAGGTTCTGCATCCGCCGTCTCTCTTTCCAAGATTCTACCACACAGCATCCTACACACTCACTCACAATGGAATGAAATGCCGATTTAAGGGCATGTGATAATTACTACAAGAGCAAATTTACTTTCGCCAATAAATATTTTTTGCTAAAACTAGGTCATTTACCTTTCTTGTCTTTTTTTTTTTTAATATTTGAGTTAGGACCAATACCTTACGAATTACTTTTTAGACTTTTTTCCTCCTAAGTTTTTTTCCTCCCACTGCGCCCTTCTTGAAATTTTATTCTGGAAATCATTTTCGACCACATGTGCTTTCTCCAAAATCACACACTTGTGTTTCGGAACAACGAACCTGCGGATAATCTAATTTTGATAGGAAATCGATATCAAAACTCGAATTCTAGACCCTTTCATGAATATTCATGAAATATGTATCAAAATAAACTTTGCTATTAGTATCAAAATCAAATCAACAACCTCGTCAACAACAGCACCGTAAATCATTGGTATGAAATTTGTTGGATCTCATTTTGAAGAATGAAATGTTGTATCAAAAATACCCTAGAGAGTGTATATCTCATTTGGAGGAATATATACGCCGAAATCTAGATTTTGGTGAAAAAAAACTAGCTACCGAGACGACGATTGCCCTACTGCATCATTAGCGTTCGTTCCTTTCCCATACCGCTCCATCTCTTTACTTTCTCATCCCTATGTGCTTTACTTTTCCCACTTTTTTCACCTATCTGATAAAATAGCTCGCTGAGATTTCGCAGCGGTGAATCAAGCTAAAAATCTCCTTCTTGTTAGCTCTTTTCAACATTAAGATACTTTATTTTCGCTTCAAGTGAGGATTAAACAAAGTTAAAGTTAAATAAATTAATGGATGAAAAATTCCTAATTTATCAAGACTATATTATCGCATTTGGATTTTAACTTCAAGGAATTTCAAAAGATTTCACGAAAATTTAAGCTGGATTTAAAAAAATTGAGTCATCTTGAAGACAAATTTTCTGCAAAGGGGCCATTCACAAATGCAAAATTCTTAATGAAATTAAGAAGAAGCGGAATTGTTAGACGAGGATATGACTGTTAAAGATCTTTTGGATCTTGAAGGTTTAAGTTCAAGAAGAACAAAAAACTCTCCTATTATAACAATCGAAAGGAGGCAATCCATGGAGCAATTAACTTTAACAAAGATCCAATAATTTAATGGACTGTTATATTCTATATTATATAAAAAAATATCACATATTTTGTGAATAACTCCAAATGTAAAAAATTGCAACAGAGCCTTAACAACTGTTTCCTTTTAAAAATCTGAAAGTAAAGAAGAGAAAACTGGACATTCAAAAGGGTCGAAGAGATGTCTAATGTGCAGAGCAAAAGCAACTGGAGTCATCCACTGTGGCTCGCACAGTACCCTCTTTCCCTCTTTCCTCTTCGCTATTTCATTGCTCTTCCATTCGTTAGTTTTTTCATCGTCTGCGAGAGCTCTCGCTTTAAAACGATCGTTGCGAACTCATGCTCGTACTTTACTTCTCAGCAGGTGTTAGGTGATATGGCCGATCCATACTCTATAATTCTAAACCCCGATCTTTTACATATCGGCAGGTTTTAGAAACTTCGATGATACTGCTCATTTTCAGTCCAAATTAACTTTTCATTCCTTGCTCCATTGAACCCACACGTGTTCTAAAACAAGTCCTTAAGTCATGTCAATGAAAAGGAGTTCCAAAGAATTAGGGAACAGTTTCTTTTATGAGGATACCTAAGCTATTTATTCTTGGAAATTGTTGACTTAAATCGTCAAAATGTTAATAAAATCATGCAATATAATGTGAATGATAAGAAGCGTGTCTCGTAATGACTAAAGTCTTCACCTATGACACTCTTTAATTACATTCAAGAAATCAGAATGAACAAAACACGACTTAATAGATTGAATTTGAATTATAGAAGCATATAGGATTATAGGCCCTTGTGAACTATACTTCAAGATATACAAACATGAAAAACAAAAATTGACTGAGTAGGAGAAAAGAAAAAAAAGTAGGCTGTTGCCTAATTATCATTTTCTTAAAGTCGAAAAAGTGGGCTTGATTGTGATTCTCAGTGCCTCAATTTGAAAATTTAAAGTTTTAAACGGAAGGAGAAATTTCAGGATAACTATTATAAACTTTAATAAAATATAGGCAATGAAAGTATGTCGCCCGCTGACCGTGTTAGTTTCCGCATCATTGGCGGCTAATTCTTACCTAACACAGTAATCATGATGCAACGAATATTCACATTTTCTTGTCTTTCAAAATTATCCCTCGTTTGAAGAAATTAAAATCTAATATCGCACGTCAATAAAATAGTATCAAGATTTCAAGTCTCAGCAAATTTTTCAAGATTTCAGGGGCTTAAAAATTTTACAATTTAAAAATTGCAGACCAGAAAGGCGTAAAGACGCAGTTTAGAAGTTATGCATGGGACAAGGACGAGATACACTGACCATGGAGAAACTGGAAAGTGCATAATCTATAGTCTAGAGGCGATAATAATTGTAATTGAAAGTAAGCCATAATTACACGTATTTGTATAGTGAACCTTATCTCGGTAAAAATGCGCTCACGCACTAGAAGGAAGTTGTGAGTATTTAATAAGCATGTTTTAGTTTTTTTAAAAGAAAAAAATGTCCGTATGATATTATTTAAAATTTACATGGACGCTACGGGTTGTATATAATAACGTGTACAAATGTAAATATATTAATATTAATTACGTGCAGGCATGTTAGTTGCACACATTTCTTAATTATAGATTTGACCAGCAAACGTCACCTCTGACAGGATAATTTCTAAAAATAATTCAACGTAGAAAATAAATTAAAAGTGTGAGTAAAGTAGCCACAAAGTATTAACCTTTCATTGACTTTTGATTTTTTAGCAACTTAAGTTCCTAAAGCCTTTATCATTTCCTGTAAGAAGGCTTGCATTAAAAAGTATTGGGACTTTTTAATCTCTTAGAAATTTAAGAATTTTACATAATTCTAAAGAAATTAAAATTGAATAAAAATTTTTAAAAAAGAATCTGGAAGAAGTATTTGAGAAAAGATTCAAACTTCTGTACTTTAAGGCTCTTATATTCAACTTATATACAAACTTTGCGGTTTAAGCAAAAGTTATTAAAACTAGATGTTTTTTTTGCTCTTTATGCACACTTTTATCAGAAAAAAAGAGTTCAGCTATCTTACGAAAAAATATTTAATTCTAGTTTTTATTAGGTAAAAGCAAAACATTGAATTATAATTTCTATCAAGATTTTAAACTTATATTGACTTTTGTTTATAAATTTAAATCCCTCTAGTAGCCGTTATTATTTATTATATCAGATCAAACGAAGCTCAAGGTCTTGAATATTCAAAATGTTAGCTAATCAGCAAATTAAAGCGAAAGCTGGTCTCCAGAAGATAAAACGAGTTTAAACTTACCTAACAAACAACTGTTCTTGATTGTTGACTCGCCAGGACACAACAGTCGCTCCTGAAAATCAAAAGGTTTATATTAGAATTAAAAAACTTGAAGCTTCGAAAAGAAATCCTATCTAAAATCTGTTAAACCGAATCAATCAGAAAAAAAATTTTTAATTTTATTCAGATTCATTCTGATAGGATTTCAATTCGAAAGTGTTAACAGAGCAGCAATTGATCCTTGCTAATTACGAACAAGGCAAACTTTAAATACAATTACAGCTTAGCAACCTATGCCAATACCGGCATCTTCAATTCAAAATATAATGGTCCTTGAACTTGAAATTTAGATCTACACTCTTTTTGAGGAACTCGAACTCGAACCCGAACTCGATTCGACTCGGCGCTCTGGATTCAAGCCGATCACGCGGCAAGACTCGTGTTTTTTTCGACTGACAGAGATAGAGAACTTGTCAGCTAACCGTTTGGAGATAAGCCTTCGGCGCCAAAAAAAGCTCCTTTCGGAGGAAATTTGATGAGACGCGAATCCAAGCTTTCCATGCGATATTCTTTAGATTGGCGTGAATCCTAGCACTGAGTCGCTATCGCGGCTTCGCACGCGCGCACATACCGTGTAAATTGATCGTGCAGGTGGTATTATTGCCCCTGTCGAGCACGACAACGCTAGTAGCCGCTGCCATGTTTGAATCGTGAATGCCAGCGCTGCCGGCAACCCAACGCAGCCAACCTTTGTTCAATGCCCCCGGGCTTACCCCCACTCCAGGATCACCCTCTTTCACTGAGCTCGCTGAGCTCCAGCATAGAATAGAGCTCTTTATCTTTCCCTTTCTCCAGTCTCCGGCTCATCATGAGGACGTCAGTGAAACTGGTCCATCACCATCTTCCGAATTAAGGCTCTTTCACACCTCGCAAATGGAGCATGTTTACTTTTGCTTCAGTGCTCCCAAAGTTGGCTCCCTGCATACATGCGCAGTGCACGTTGGCTTCCCGTTGGAGAAATACTGCTATTGGTCCAAATTTGTCACGTGATTCAAAATCGAATTGATTTAATTCGATTTTGAATCGCGCGCCAGATTACAACCAATGGGCAGCATTTATTCAGAGGTAAGCCAACACACAATGCGCGCGCAGAGAACCAACTTTGGCAGCCCTGTTTTGATTGTTTGCATTGTTTAGGCGGGAAAATATGAATTACAATTTTCTTATTTATTGTATATCAATAGAAAAATATTTAGCGGAATGGTATTTTCATTATTGCAGTTGTAATTTTTATAAGTGCGATAAGGAAAACACCGTTCTACTATATATTTCTCTATTGATATGTAAATAAAAAAATTGTATTTCAATTTCTTCTCACAAACCAGGTCTGACAACTTGACAACACAAGCGTGCTAGCTTTGCGAGGTGTGAAAAAACCTTTACGTACCCATCCTCGATTAAATTTAAACAAGATATTACTATAGCTATATCAGCATTTGAATGATTTGAATAGAAATTGAAATATTTGTTTTTCATCTCTGCAAATAATTTACAACGATATTTTATTTGAAAAGAGAAAATTCTTCATTGCTATATGTTCGTGCTTCCCTATATGTTTCCCTTCGAGCAACCTGCATCATTTGACAACTCCACCTCTCCACCAGAAAATATGAAATGGTACAGGTCCGACTGTATAAACCACGATCCAATCATGGTACAAACATTCCATGTTCATAGTTTTCGTCACTTTTGACTTTCCACTTTCTGCCACTTTCGTGGTACTACATAGTTGATATAGTTGCTGTAAAAAATGGCTAGCAATGTATTAGGTCATGTTTTGACAATTGTTGTTTCTCGATGTTATTGTTAATCGAAGAAATAGTGAAACACCTGTTTAATAGTGCATAGACGTTTAAATCCGAGTTCTTCGTTTCAAGTTAGAACTCCCTATTTACAAAAAAGAAGCTGTGTGATCATTGGAGCTGTGTGCGTTTTGCTAAAATAAAAGGTAATCTTGTCAGGACTTGTCTAGACGTGCATAAACTGGTTCGCGTATCAGTGAACTCTTAATGTTAAGATGCATTCCTTTCAAAATATTTATAATTGATGTGAAGATATTCGGAGTAAACATATATATATAGTGATGTAATGCCAAAGTGCTTTGTGGCCTCAAAACAAAAGAGTAGAAAGTTTGACGTAAAGAAGCTTGCAAGTTTTCCAGCTTTTGTCTCGTTTAGAGTTGGCATATCTGTCATATCACACCTATGCAAATATCGGATACATCTAACTTTCGCAAAAGAAAAGTCCAACCCGTCACGCCCACGTGTGAAAGTAATAGTTCTTGATATCTTGGCCAATCTTGGCATTGAAAAACTTCAAGCTTGTCTCAATGCGTGATATCTTTATACAATCTCGAATCAGTACCTATAGTGCGACACAACGTCATGTTAGTCATTATTAGTCATCGTAAATAACTCGATGTTTGTCTCCTAAAACGTGGAAATATTAGAATGCATCATCTCTCATTTTCGAATTTTTTTTTTCTTTACTATAGAAATGTTTTTATTAGTTACATCGGATTGTTTTAAATATCCGTTCTTAATATTTCTTGAAGATTAAAGATTTATTAATCATTGTTTATTTTTATATCAAAATGCATCAATACACGCGATAAACACAGCCTAATTCCAGCTTGGTTATTTATTTAAAATCGCTTTTGAATATACTAAACAAAAAAGTATTTAACTTATTAAGTATTTTTATCTTTGATGAACCCAAATTAGATTCGTATATGCGTCATAATGTTATATTGTCCAGTAATGAAATTTGAATGGGGACTATTGAATACAGACCCAGCATTTAATTAAGTAAGAGAAGCGCAACAAACAACTTAAATATTAAAATCTTCTTTTATAGATGGATTTTGGTGAGCATAGCAGAACAATATTTCACGTGAAAGCACCATCTTTGCACACCGATAGCAAGTGATCTACTTAGATAATGAAAGACGTACTAGATTGATAAAAAAACCTAAGTAATTACCACCAGAATTCTAGCATCTAGTTGTCGACGATACAATGCCTGCCTATTTAGCTAATAATGGGACAGCACTTTGCTAGTCTCAGAGGATTCTTTAGAATGGAAGGCGAGAAACAGAGTTTAGAAGTATATAACGCCTCGCTTCGCCGATCTGCATTTGATATGTTGGCTCGAGACGAATCTGAGAGTTCGCAGGAGAACGAAAACAATGGAAATCTGCCTGTTCCAAACTCGAATGTGATAGCGAGCAGAGAGAGCAAGGCGGCAGATAATCTTGACAATGAACAGTTGAATCTGGATGTAGATAATCATAACGCGAGATTTGAATCGATATACAGTCAGCCGATTGATGCACAGGATTCTAAGCAATGTTGCAACAATGGAAATATAGTTACCGGACCGGAATCGGCGTTGAAGCAACAAGAGTCGTGTAGCAGCAATTCTGGCAGTAGCAATTCTAGTAGCAGCAATACTAGTAGTAGTTCCGAGGATAGTCCTGCAACAAATCCGACTTTTAGAAGATCTTCCAAAACTCTCTCGTTCGGAAAAAGAAAAGGTAAAATTCTATTTTCTTTGAAATTTAATCTAAGTTTTTAGCCCAAGCAGAGACTCAATTACGTCTCTTAGTTTTAGGTAAACAGCGAAGCAAGGACCAAAATCCTGTATGCAGTCACGTGGTGTCTTCGAAAAAGAAACGAAGCAACTGGGTGTTGAAATTTAATTGCGCGAAGAGTAAAGCATCGAAGAATACAGACATACCCGGTCAGGGAAACAACAGCTCCGAATGCATATGTACAGGGTACAGACGTACGGAGGAACATCCAATGGGTGCCAGCAACGTATTTAATATGTCGGCTCCACAGAGTCCTGTTCTCGGTCCACTTCCGCCTAGTCCTGTGATCGATTTATCGCGATTTAATCCTGAGGAATTTCCCATGGAGGTAAAATAAATTCACATAAATTCACAAGGCAAATGTAGAATTTTAAGTTTATTGAAATTTCAATGTTTTTTTTTTTATTAGGATTGCGATGAAAGGGCGAGACTGCAAAGAGCGCGTGAAATGGAAGAAGGAGTTGAACCACCTCCTGGTTACAGACCCAGTTATCCATCAGGAATTCAAGTGCATCCGAATGGCATTATAGTCGACAGCTTGGCAGCTCTATTTCAAGCTCACGCGGGTATTCACGCTGCTGCTCTTACTGCCTTATCACAAATAGATTTCAACTTAATTTCCAACATCGAAAGACCAATACATACTCAGGTAAATATTTATCTATTAGACTATCTAGGAAATTATTCTAACAACTGTCTAATGATTGATTCATCTACATAGGTTGATTACGTGCATTGTCTTGTTCCGGATTTGAGATCCATCACGGCATGCTCTTTCTATTGGGGCAAAATGGATCGGTATGAGGCGGAACGTTTATTAGAAGGCAAGCAAGAAGGGACATTTCTTCTGCGAGATTCAGCTCAGGAGGAGTTTCTTTTCTCTGTGAGTTTTCGCAAATATGGAAGGTCTCTTCATGCAAGAATCGAACAGTGGAACCACAAGTTTAGCTTTGATTCTCATGATCCTGGTGTTTACGCTTCAAAAACGGTAGGATTTAATATACAAATTTGCGAAATTTGTATTATTTTTACCTCGAAATTTGTTATTTGTATTTTCGTTTTGCAGGTTTGTGGTTTAATAGAACACTACAAGGATCCATCTTGCTGTATGTTTTTCGAGCCCATGTTGACAATTCCCCTGCATCGAAACTTTGCATTTCCGTTGCAACACTTGTGCCGAGCAGTTATTACAACCCGAACTACCTACGATGGTATAAACAAGTTGCAGTTGCCAAAGACACTTAAGAGTTATCTCAAAGAATACCATTACAAGCAGCGAGTACGGATCAGAAGGTTAGATTCCGAAAACGACATTCAACCTGACGGAAAATCCATATCATATCTTCCACTTGCATGAGTTTTATCTCGTTTTCAATTTTTCATTAAGTTTAATTCCATTATTTATATCTAATACTGAAAAGTACTGATACCGCACTGAGAATCCCCACAGATATATGAAAATGTAAGTGACACAAAATATGTTCACGATCCGCGATTCAAGGTTATGATTTACTTTAATTTTCAATTAGGAAAAACTTTATTAGCACATTACAAAGTTGTTTACTCTTTGCTATTGAGTTTGTCGCTTTCTTGGCCAAACCAAGCAAAACTTGATATTAAATCAATTTCGCGCACGTTTTTCTTTAGACTTGATGAAAAGTCACGATCTGGGCATTCGATAGTAGGATTTGAAGAAAGACTTCAAGTCAGATGATTGCGCGATATCGTCATCTGAAGTGCAATGATAATTGAGAAATTGCTTGACTACTGAAATCTTAAAAAAATAATTGTTGAATATCAAAGAAATGTTGGATAAACTCTCAAATTTACAAATCACTTTTAAAATTCGTGACAATAATAAGAAACGTAAAAAGAAAACTATTACAAAAATTATTGAAACTGTACCAAAGAATCAGTAAAAATCGTGTTGTAGTTTAAGCCCTTTGTCATATATTTTTGAATTTTTTTAATCTCTCTCCCTCCCTCTCTCAATATAAAAAATTGAATTTTTGCTGATGATTGAATTAGTCGAATTATAAAAATCGAAGGTTGACTGTTTTTAAGAAAGTAGGCAAAATGCTATTTCTAATTTTAATCCCTTTGCTTCAAGCAAAGTAAAACTACAGATCAGTTATGCGTTGATCTGTTTTCAATTAGAAACCCTATCGTGCCTACATCTATTGTCAAAGATAACGTGAATGCAGGTATTCGTACCTGTCCTTAGACGAAAATTATAGGAAGCGACTCCTTTAAAAAATCGCAATTTTATACAATATAAAACATACATAAACATACATACATACACGCACTAAATCATAAACAAGTACATATATATTGCACTACCAAAAACATTTTGGTATCTTCATTTTCATAGTACGACTATACTTACAGGTATAACGTAGCCGATTACGAAACTGACGCGTTTCATTATTACTATAATAGAAACATACATCAGAATACGAATTACCGATAAATACAATTTGCGTAGACTAATTTTTGTTGCGATTTGCTTGAGAACGGTTTAGAGGCAGTTAAATAGTCCTGTACAAGTACCAAAGTATTTGTATTTTAAAAGAAAACGATTAAACACTGCTCAAAGCTTCAAAGTAGTCTTGAGAATTAAAACCAGATTGCATACTTCGAACTTGTACTTTCCTTTTACCTCACAATGTACAAAAATTCGTTTATTTTTGACCAGATACATTTCTCCACGTCTTCCTAGTGATTAATACTGGGCTCTTGACATTAGTTGAATTTGGCGATGAAAAAATGACGTGTAAGAAAAAAACTACCAAATTGACGTTTGTTTGCGATGACATTGAAATACTCGTATTATAAAATTGATACGTTGTCCAAAAAATGGAAAACTTTTATCGAAGTTTGCTTCTGCGATAGGTTCAGAAGATAAAAGTAACTTATAATACAAAAATATATATGCTCAGAATAACGAAGTAACATTTACTGCTCTTTTGATTGACGTCGTTGCTTTTTTGATTGATTATTTGAAATTATTGGCAGCAAGACATTCAAAGAGCCTTACCAAACACTACTTAAAAAAAAAAAAAATATAGTAAAAGATGAGAGTAGGATCAATCGACTGAAGGTCAACTTGTGTTCACAAACCAAACTGTTTGCGAAAAATTTTACAAGTAGGAAACAAAGACTCTCGTGACTGTTTAGTGAAAAATCTTGTTTAAAGTGTAAAAAGAGTGGCCAATGGAATAAATCGGCAGCTAAATTGGATATAGATGAGGATATCTATTACAAAAAATTGTTAAAAATATTAATTAATGGTTAATCGTTTAACACATTGCGCAACGTAAATGAAGATTAAATATTTATATCTATATATAAAAAATATATATTCTTAACATAATAGTTTTAGTGAGATATTTACATACATAACTGTTGGACATGCGTGGGAATAGTTAGAGCTTTAAAGCTACCATAACCGCGAGCAGGTGTCAGCAAGATATGGAAGTTATTTGACTGGATAAAAATTATTTCTTTAATTGGAAAGGCAGTGATGAATTTGTGCGAATGAATGAGAAGTTTTATTCAAACGAATTCTGGAATTTAATTTTATTTCTATTTTTTGTTAATTCCTAAATGTACGTTTTCAGGCAATAGGGTTTTTATAAAAAATTTACTTGATTTTATACATAATGAAATGTATTTTTATTTCTAATTCAGTACGTACTGAAAACATATTTACAACGCTCTTCCAATGTTTATAATTACAACAGATGTATCATTCTGATTATCATGTTCATTTCGGATGTAATTTAAGATGTCAAAATAAAAATTATACAGTAACAGTAACTATATTAGTTTTTATATCCTTATGTGTATATTAAAAATATAATAAGTATTTGTTTTCCATTTAACTATAAGCATGAAAATTATTTTTACGTGTTTAAATAAACATTTTAAAATATGAGTATATTACAAAATTAATTTGACTAATTATCCGACATCGGATAATGCTTAATTATTATCTATTAGATTTAAAAAAAAATGTTAAAATTATAATTTCCTTATATAACAAGGTGCTTTCTCTTCAAGTAATGTTGAGTTCTTCCTTAATTTTGTGAAAAGATATAGGATGTCGTGGGTAAAAGTACTTTGAAGTTGAAGAGGAAGAATACGAAGAACATAGTTATGAGGAAGAAATCTACAAACTTTTGTTAAGGAAATTTAGATAGGAGAAACAGCTGAATAAAGTCTCACTCATGAAAACACTTTATTTAAACTCATTTATTATCTGGTTCCTACTTATCCTTAAAATCTGTAGTGTGGATTAAAAATGTAAAAATGGTTATACAGCAATTCTCTGTCAATTTTGCGCTACAACATTCTTATTATTTTCCAAAATGACTTTTACTCACTATATTGGGATTTCTTGAAAATCTTATGTATTTCCCATTAATTTATGATTTCTTACGTTCATAATTGTAGAGTTATGTCAGTTATATGGACTACAAGAACTAATCTTTAATATTCTAAACTTATTATAATTAAAACAGTAATAATTTATAATAATACAATAAAAGGATACTGACAAAATATCTTTCCCATTTTTCCACCATGTACAGCTCCGTAACGAGCATGTATCTGAAATACCAGTAGTGCAGGAAACTGGATATTTTCTCTATTACTTGGATCATTGTTTATTCTTACAATCAATTGATACAACGATATAAACTTAATTTTTTAACAGGTAACTTTTGGAAGTTTGGAGCTGCGATTGAGGTTACGTGACCGCAAAAAAATGAAGAAAAAAATTCCTGGAATTCAAAATCGATTAATCGAATCTAATCAACGTCACAATAGTTCACAGTTTTGCTAACAGAGGGATAAAACCGCGCCAATTTTGAAATAAATTATTAATAATACGTTATTAAATAACTTTTAAAGTAGGAATTTTTATTTTTCTCAAATATTATTTTATATTATCATTTTTTATTTGCACTTTATTTCATAAAATATTCTGAGTGTATTCAGATTAACTCTAATGATTAAAGACTGAGCATAGTAGTGGTTTAATGATTAATCTGATTCAGTCAGTGCCTCGAGTTAGAAGCATTTTAATCTTTTCTTTCTTTCTTGTGATTTGTGTTCGGAAATTATTAAAACCATGTAAGTAATTAGAATTTTTCTATATTAATTGTTAATAATTTACATAATTTAAATTATAAATAATTGGATAGGACAAAAGACAGTTTTCAAAATATTTCATTAACGTTTTTTTTAAATCTGAAATACTTTGCAGAGAAAAACTGTAAAATAGTTTTTGAAATTTTCCTTGACTTTCAGAGTGGTTGAGAGTCAAGGAAAATTTCGAAATATTTTTTACAATTCTTTTTTGAAAAGTACTACTCTTGTCCTATCCAAAAATCGATGTCAGTCAAGGAAAGTTCTGATAAATAATTTTTTTCGCAAATGGAAAATATATACTGCAGCATGCTGTATATTTGATAAAAAAAATTAATTTTTACAAATTTTAAGAATTTCTGTAGGTGTAATAATAATATTAACAATTCCTGCAACCTTTTTAATAATAAAAAATGAATCCAAAAGTATTTGCCTCTTATTCACTTTCTGTTCTTTCTGTCTTCATTTCCTCTTCTTGTTTATATTACAGCTTTTGCTTAATCAGTTATGTTTATATGAAACGAAACTATACTATTGAATATATACTAGCACCTTTATTCCAGGTCTTATTCTCAGAAATCAACGACGATAATAAAAAAATATTAAATAGAATATTGTTCATTAGTATCAAAAGTATTTTTTAATCACATAATATTCAAATAGAGAAATATTTCATTCAAAAATACATTTTTTCTGCACCTAGTAAAATTCAAATAGATTTGAGTCTTAAATTAAAATACAATTGAATATATGTATTTAAAATTGCTGGCCTTATAAAAAAATTGAAAATGCTATTTATGCTGTAACCTTATACAGTATAAAGTTATAAATGTTATAAATATACATTTTCGAAAGAGAAAATTCTTATCAGAAAAGTCTCGAGGTAATGTTATCTGTTAATTATTAGATAAGGAGCAATATACACTTATTGTATTTATATATGTATCTACTTCATTAACACGTATCTTTTTGCCAAAGCAAGTCGAGTATAAAGTTTTTAATAATGATAAGAATTAAACTATACTCTTTTCTCTTTGCTTTCTTGTCTCGGAAACGACGACCAAATTTTCGAATGTTAGTATACGGAAGCACCAATAATTAATTATACGAGTATAAAAATGCATTCAAATCTTGAAAATCTCTTAAAGTTAAAATTTGTATGGGAAAGAAATTTACTTATTATACATATTGTTGAAAGGCAATTGAAGATTAGATAATTAATAATTAATAATCTTGATTGACTATTTAATTTAATTATAAAACTTAATATTTATTAATTTCAGTAAGATGCCCTGTTTTAGTATAAAAAACAACTCTGAATGTCGAGACAATGAAAAACAAATTTTACTTCGTGGAGGTGGTTGGATCGTGCAATTTTTGGCAACAATTACTTGTGAGTAGAATAATTATTAAGCAAATTAATGTTTATTTGAAAGATCCCAACTTTCTTTCATTTTGGGGGACAAGCACAAAAAAATTCCATTTGGTGAAAATCTCAAGAATCATCTGTTAAATTTTTTCAAATTAAAAAAAAAAGTAATTCATTGTTCAGAAAAGGATCTTTAACAAATAAGAAAATCATTACAATTTTCAACGGGGTTATTTTTACTCCGCAATAAAGTCCCATGACAACTGCTTTGAATCTAAAATTTCCGAAATATTCATGTTTCCAATATTTTTCAGGCTGCTTTTCTATTGTGACTTTGGGAGCTTGTGCGGCATGGAGTTCGCCAGCTATAGAATTTTTGGAAAGCAACAATACAAACATTCCTGTAACAAAAGCGGAAGTCGGAACTGTTACCTCCATAATGAGCATAGGCTCTATTATTGGATATTTAACTGTAGGAATCTTTATGGACCAAATAGGACGAAAATTGTCAATGCTACTTTATGCAATTCCACAAATAATATCATTTATCATGATTATCTTTGCTAAAAATATATTCACGTTATATATTGCAAGAATCCTTGCAGGAATTGGTACTGGTGCCTGCGTCTGTATAACATCAGTTTACATTGCAGAAATAACTGATAAGAGGATCAGAGGGATGTTAGGAATATTTCAAGTAACATCTGCTGATGTAGGAATTCTCCTTACAGCTTCTATAGCAACATATCTTAGCTATGAGACTATGAACAAAATTCTGCTTCTATTTCCTATCATATTCTTCATTACATTCGCTTTCATGCCTGAATCTCCGTATTTTTATCTAATGCGAGGTCGAGATGAAGACGCTGAAAAGAGTTTGATGAGATTGAGAGGTTTGAGACATCGCGAATCGGTACAGCCAGAAATCGACAGAATAAAAAAGGGTCTTGAAGAAGACGAGAGTTCTGGTGGCTTGAACCTCATCAAATTATTTAGCACTCATAGTAATCGTCGAGCATTTTTAATTGTGTTTTCTGCTCAATTAACATCAGTACTTTCCGGAAGTGTAGCGATGGTCGCTTATGCCCAACAGATTTTTAAGGACAGCGGATCAGCCTTGTCACCTGGCAATTCTTACATGGTATTAGGGGCAGTGAAAATATTAACAGGCTTGGCTGTTACTCAATTAGTTGAACGCGCAGGTCGAAGACTTCTTTTTCTAATATCTGGAATAACTAGTACCACTGCTTTGGCAATTGTTGGTTCATATTTTTTCGTCAGAGATTATCTGAAAATTGAGGTTTCTTTTATTTCTTGGTTGCCACTAGTGGGAGTGATAACATATGATATTTCAGCTGCTTCAGGAATGAGTCCTATACCTTTAATTCTTCTGGGAGAAATATTCCCTGTTAGTGTTAAGAAATCTGCAGTAACTTGTACTTTTGTCATAAGCTCATTTGCATCCTTTATAATGGAACTGATTTTTCCTCTGATAAGAGACAATGGGGGGATTTATGCTAGTTTTTGGATGTATAGTGTATGTTGCTTTTTGGGAGCAATTTTTGCGTTTAGGATCATGCCTGAGACTAAGGGCAAGACATTGGAAGAGTTGCAGAATATTTTAAATTCGACATAGCAGGAGGATTATTCTCTTTTCGATAAGGATTTTTTCAAATGTTTTTTCTCTTTAAATTGCTAATGATGATTTTTTGGCAGAAAGGTCGTTTTATAAGATGTTGTTTACAATTGGTATATATTAGCTGTGATAATCTCAAATATAATAAAATTAAGTTTCTCTACTTATCGTTATTTTCAAACCCTACAAGTATTATAGTTATATGAATTTATGAATATTAGCAGCAGCAGTGCAACATTTTTATGTGTGATCATCAAGTATTATGTCTTATAGGATTTAACACTGTAATTATTTGCAACATCGATTTTTAATAAAAACATTATGGAAAAAAGCTTTATTGAATGTTTGATTTTAAAATTAGATACATATTGTTGAAAACAATCGTTTTAATTTTAATTGTACTACTTATTGGGAACCCAGCTAAATATTTTTACTAATTCAAGCGTCTCAGAATTTAAGGAAGCTTGAAAGAAATTTGTGCTTATTTATTCAAATTTATAGGCAACCCGGTATATATTTAGAATCAAGTACAGATATATGTAATCTTCATTTTAGTTCGAATTTGGAAGCATTTGCTTGGGGTCAGGTGAATCGCGAGTCGCCATGACATTTCAGTGAGAGTAAATATTATTTTTATCACAAAATCTGGTAAGTTTTGTTGTTTTATGAATAAAGTTGAATTCAGATTAACTAAAATTTGAACCATAAGATAAATAGGATCACTTCAAACCATACTTTATTATTTTATACCCCCTTAAGGTCATATGAAAAGACTCAGAATAAAATGTAGAATTCCACGTGTCATTTTGAGGAAATATTTTTTTCTTTCTTTTACAACTAAGTGAAAGCTCTCGTGAAAGTTAAATGTTTTTATTGATAAAAATTAACAATTTAGAAAACACATTGAATAAAATTATTTAATCATTTTAGGTAGCCAAATGGGACCCCCAAAAAAGAGTTATAAACGCAAACAGTTGTCTCAGACTGATGAGCAACCAATCAATAAAAAATATCAAAAAATAAATGTTCCAACCTGCGACTCGAATAATAATCCAGATAATTGTGAAACGAATCGTCATGAATTGCTAGTAGAGTTGGTAATTATTCTTAAAAATTAATATTATTCACCTAATCAATGCTTCTCGTTTACTCATTCTGTATCTAAATGAATGAGAATCTATTTTTTATGAATTAATGTTATTTACTAGCTATTTTATCAGTATAGTAATTTTTTCACGATTTTTTTTTTAGTTTATTTATTTAATTTGTATTTTATTTAATTATTAAGATTCAACAAACGCGCGAAGATTCTCAGGAAAGCAATGAAGTTTTCAATAGACCGAGTACATCGAGGGATAATTTAAAAAGTAAGTGCATCCAAGAACTTCAGAAGGATATGAACGAAATAGATGTAGTTGATATTCGTAAAAAGAAACTCGCTCGCATGTGGATGCAAAAGCAAAATCTAGAAAAGGTACGTAAATTCCAAGATAACTTATATTAAAAACTTAATTACTTTTAAAACTTTTCATATTTAAAAATGATATATAAATATATTTTTATAAGGTATTTTTCATTGCTAATTTATGAAAGTACGTTACTTTGGTTTCAAACAGAAAATAGATGACAAACTACAAGAGCAAGAAGTATTCAATCAAGAGAAAACAAAGTCAGTGGAATTGTCTTTGGCCATGACAGCTGCGAAAATTCAGGAGATGGAAAAGTATCGTCGATCCCAATTAAATAAATTATTAATTGAACTAAAGGAATATAGAGAAAATAATTGGGAATTGATGTATATGCTTTATCAGTCTCAGCAAGAAAATGAGGATTTGAAAATAAGTTTAAGGAAATTGTACAGACGTACAAAGGTATAGTTAAAATATTTGTTTCTTAAAAATATTCGATGGATATTACAATATTTACTTTTTATTTATTGCTTGAAAATTATTTAGTATCAAAGATCGAGCAGTTCGTGGAAAAGAAGGGAGTCAGCTTTTGAGGAAAGAAAAACTGAAGCTATCATAAACTGTACTCATATTTTGATCTGCGCTTATATTTTGTATTATTTAGCGATTGATGCTGTACAAAGATTGAATCCAAATCAAATTTTTATTGAAAAAATAAAAGCTTCTCCATCAAAAAATCAAGAGGCTGAAGAGGTATGAATATTAAAAGGCAAATTTCTCAAATGTACTCTAACTTCTAAAATCGGCTTTTTATCTTTTTACCTCTGCATTATTTTGCTCTTTTTTTAATCAATTATTTATATAAAATTAATCTTCTTTTCAGATTTTGGACTAGTGAATCCAAGGATCTTAATTTTTCTTTGAAAGATGAATCTCGTTCTGAAAAGTAACTATCTTTTGAATATCTTTTAAGCAAGTTTTTTTAAGCGAATTTATAAGCAACCCTTATGTAGTGAAATCACTATTGTTAATGTTAATATCCTGGGGTTTTTATTCTGTTTAAAGAAATTTTAATTTTCAGGTATACAGTTTTTATATATCTATGAACTTTTAAAAACTGTTGAAATTTTATTACTTAAGGGTTGCAAAAATGAATAATTTAAAGGCTTCTCTATATTGTTTTAGCCACGTACAGGCATTTTTTAGTTTCTTCCTTATTTTTTATTTTTCGGTATCATATTGATATCTCATTAGAAATATTTCAATAGATATAGAAAAGTCGATTACTATTTAATAGTAACATTCAGTATTAAATCAGACTTGGTTACTCTTCTAATTGTGATGTTTTATTCAAAAAAACAACCTTTTTTGATGTCATGAAAATGACCCTCCCCCCTCCAATTACATTTTAAAGAATAAAAATTAGTGATAATTTTTTATAAAATTTTTTTATTTTCTAAATAAAATATTTATATCTTCTAATATCTAAATTAATTGGTATTTGTACATTGCACAATTTTGTAATCGCCCTAATTAAAACTTAAGCTACTATCGTAACATTTGTATTCTGCAATTCATAAATTGTACGCAGCGCATCACACGACATAAGTGTACAACCTGCAGTTTTTCCATCTTGGAGACAGAAACACCGATTACATTCACTGTAGAAAATTTTATCAGGGCATGGAGTTCCCGGCAGGTAAAGTGCTGAAAAATAAGAAAGTCAACAATAAAATCATTGTTCTTGCAGGAAATATTTCTTTTAAAGATGAATAAATTAAAAAATTTAAATTTAAATTAAAATTAAAATTTAATTTATTTATAAATTTATTTATTTATAGTAGCTAAAAAAAATTATCAGTTATGAAATTATGATATTTTATTTAAGGCCATCTTACGCCCTAGTTAATTTGAACTTTGATAAGAGTTATTTTCATAATTATAGAAATACGCGATTTAATGAATTAGTGTCACAGATATGAATCCATATTTTATCTATATCTGTAATAATTACGTTTTCTATACTTAAAACAAAGATTGCGATTTATGTACTTACGTCCCCATTCGATTTTTGGGATCGTAGGAACTTCGGTCGCAGCCGAGGTCGCAGCTTCAGTTGCAGGAGTTGCAGCTTCGGTCGCAATTTTGGAAGTGGGTTCAGAAGTAGCTTCTACAACAACGGAGTCTGTAATAATACAACATTAATCATTTAATTGAAGAATTGAACGTCTCACTTCATTCTGCTACAGTTTTAATATATATTTGATTAATTTATACCTGAGTCTGCATCTTCAATTACGACATCAGCATTTGAAGTTGTATCTTGTACTTTAAGAGATCCATCATCATTATAGACTCCTGGTGGACATGCCATCCGGGTGCAAGCATATCCGGTACCGTCTTTTGCACAAGAACAGTGGTTGCATTCTTTTCTGAAACCGGTGCCTGGCTCACAAACAATCTTCTTTTCTTCAGATGAATTACCTTTATTTAAAAAATATAAGAAAAAAATTAGTATAATATATAATGATGAACCTTTGAGACAATGATGAAGCTTTGAACAAGCTCAAAATATAACTTTGCAAGCTTAGACTTTAAAAGATTGATTCTAAATTGTATTATTCTTTTTATTATTGTATTATTCTTTACCTGATGCGGTTTCATCTACATCAGCTGCTTCCACTGTTGGCTGTGGATCTTTAGGAGATCCATCTTCATTAAACATATCTTCATTGCACGCTTTTCTGGTACAGGCCATTGCAGTACCAGCTTTATCGCAATGACAAGTGTTACAAAAAACTTTGAAAACTGTTTCCGGCTCACACACTATCCTTGTTCTTTCGGCTACTTTTTCTTGACCTGCAATTTAATATTAATACATCAATTAATAGTTGAAACACTACATATAGATAACAAACAATAATAACAATAATAATAATAATAATAATAATAACACAATATTTTAACTTTTTACTTATTGCTGATATTTAAAAATAAAATTTTTTAACTAACCAGATTCCTTGGACTCTACGGAATCAGATGCTGGTGCTGAAAATATAAGATTATATAGATTAATATATGCATTGCGCTGATATATTTCAAATTAAAATCTAGCTGCGAATTAATTGACAAAATTTAGTGTAATAAAATGAAATAAAACAAAATTTTATGGATTTAAATTCATTTTGATAGAAATCATACTTTATTTTAAATGAAACTTGTACTGTTTTGAATAGTGAAATAGAATAAGATCGAAAATTACATTAATACTTGTATAAGTGATAATAATGAAGTATAATAAAAATTCAAATGATTTTTATTTAGCAAAATAAATGCACTCACCGGAACTGCATTGTAGAACCGCTAATGCGACGAAAAATAGAGCGATATAGGTCTTCATCTTTCAAAATTGATAGAACAAAAATCGGAAACTCTTCTTTCTTCGACTGACGCTTGATGAATGATTCTGGACCAAAAGTTCTCTGTTATAAATACAAGCGTCTTGGCCTTGTTATCATCACTCAGCGGCGAAATGCCTAAGAACCGAAATCTGGGAAAGCCCAAAGAGTCTTGAGCCTTCTCAAGAAATATAAGTATTGACTCACTGCTTATCTTATGGTTGTATTATATTGATTCGTGAGTGATCGCAAATTTAATGAGAATTAGCTTACAATTTTCCATTTACCTAAAAACTCTGACATTTCACATCTTTTGTAAACTTGAATGAGATTAAAAGAAAAAAAAAAGAAATTTTGTGAAATGTGTCCTTGAAATTTATCATTACACCTGACCCTCCACAATTTATGCGACCTTAACACTAGAAAGTATCACAAGTTGCTGACTTTCGAAAGTGATATACAGTGATCACTGTAAAATTTAAGAAAAGTAAGAAATTATCATTTATATCAATAAAAAGGTAGTAAGCCTTCACCTAAATTTCTAAACAGAGAAATGCAATAAGCAAAAAATTTCGGTAAGATAATTTTCTGTCTAAAAGATAATAAATAAAAATACTTCTTTTTTTTTAATTCAGAAGATTGTAAAACATATAATTCTTGTATCATTTGAGATAAGCAAAAAATGAGAGCATCAGTGGGATACTCTGAAAGGTCACGTGTCCATTTAAATTATTACTGGACTTTGATAATTATTTTAGGAAACCAATGAAGCTTGATAAAAATACATTTCAAAATCAGCACTTATATAAAACACGAATAAAATATTAATGCAATAAGTACACATCTTATTCGATTTACAGTATCTATAAATTATTCATTACTCCTGAAATTTAATAGGTTGAATAAATTAAACATTTATTCATTAATTTCGATTCCTATAGTTTACATATGTAATGGTTCGTAGGGAATTCCAGGAAATGAATCAAATCTAATATTATGTATCGTCGAACTGGTTTCTTTAATTTCCATTGACGTCAAAGTCTCATATACGTGGAATATGAAGAAGTTTGTTCAGAAAAAGGAAATCCCGATCAACGTATCCATTGAATTCAATATCGCACCTGACCCACCGCAACTTGACCTCGAAAATCAAAGATTTTATTTTACTTTATTTCACAAAACATGTTTCTTCTTTAATTTCAACAAAATTATATTAAAAATATTTAAACTTTTAAACATTTAAAAGATTTTTATTTCATAATACATATAATGAAGTATTTTTTAAACTTCGCAAATATACCGGCTGCGCATCTGTATTTGCGTAAGACTTTTTTTAGCATTTTTAAAAAATTAATAAATCAAGAACAATGGTCTTTTAAAATCTAATGAAAACCAGTACGTTTTTTCGAAATTTAAATTTGAGAGTTTTCATTTTTTGAACGCCAGCAAGCCATTAATGTGCATGTTGCACTTCTTCCATCACATCCACAGATGCATTGATTACATTCACTGTAAAAAGTTTTATTTGGAGTACAAGGAGTTCCGTTAATATAGATTGCTGAAAAAAACAATACAAACTTACAACTTTCTTGAATCCTCAGTTTTCTGTTCGTTTATAAATAAAGTCAATTTCGTTAAAAAGAAATTATATCTCTCTTATATTCTTATGTATAGTCGACATTTAATTTTTCAGTTATATCTTTCAGTAAGGGAATTAATTAACAGTTATTCTAGTTTCTGCTAACAGTTGAAATTAACTATCAGTTTTTTAAACATTATACTTACGGCCCCATGGTTTTGTAGGTTTCGGACATCCTTTTTTGGTACAAGCATATTTAGTACCATCATTTGAGCAAATGCATGTATTACATGAGATCTTGAACCGTGAATTTGGTTTGCATACTTTGGTATTGCTTTCAGTTCCTGTAAATAAAATTAAATAAAAAACATACTTAATCTACGAATAAATTTTCTTGTTGGTTTCAGAAGCTTAATGTATTAATTTTTTTTAATATTTCTTATACTTCCATTACCTTCTTCTACATTGATAAAAAATTAAATCAAAACAATTTTTAATACTGCACTATTTATCATCATTATATAAAAGTATTTAAAAATGATTTATAATTTTTATTTTTGAATAAAATTCGCTTACCAGATATACAGATGATTGCTGAAGCAATTATAAGCAAGAAAACGCACACCTTCATCGTACTTTTTAAACACTTTGAACAACTTTTTTATAATGTTGAGACTTCTCAATTCACACCTGTTCAATGAATGTTCTTCAAGAGCTCAACCCATCATTTATATACATACGTTTCGTGCCTTATCAGACGGGAACCCCTCAGAAAATTAATTCTCAGGAGTGATTATTATTAGCATCAGATACTAATATAAAAACTAATTAGTATTTTTTTTGCTAATAATTGATATAAATGCAATTTACTTTACAAGAAGAGGCCCCGAGTTCTTTTTTATGATTCATATTTTTTGAATACTATTTGGTCAAAAAAGTAAAATGCGCTTTTTGGCCATTTTCGAAAAACAGGACATTGCGAAAATTTTTTCGAATTTTTGTTTCTATTTATTGAAATATTTATTCTATTTCTTGTTAAATTAATTATATTATAATTTTAATTTTTCATTGGAAGAAGAAAAATTTTCAATTTTTTGTTTTAAGTCCATAATTCGTTAAAAACGCAAATTAAACATTTTCCAGATTGCGTATCTTTTTCAAGATTCCAGGGAAAATTAGGTGTTAAATCAGAATTCCAACGATAAATTGTGACATTTCGCATACAAAATTTACATTGTCAACAACGAAAACATGCATGTTTGCGTTGCCATAAATTATATTCAATGCAGGTGATAGTTACAAAAATATCAATTGATTTTTCATATAGAATTATTTCAACTCTTAATAAAAATTTTCAAATATCAGTTGATAATATTCTTTAACTGCATGCTTTTTATGCTTTGAGTATTAATATAATATTAATATAATATTAATATTATAATAATATATTATAATAATAACTAATTATACTTTCTTAATAATACGGAAATTTAATGACCTGATAACGAGTTTGATAACTGGAGGTCGGTTCTGATAATTACTGAGTTATAGCTGGCCTCTTAAATTAAATCCTCTATAATTATCTATTATACATTTTTAAGATTTAAATTTTCTAGTATATTTATTAGATTTATTTAAAAAATTAAAATTATGTATTTATGTTTACTAAAGTTTGATTAGTTCCTCATATATACAAATGGATAATTTCGAGAGAGTTTTCACCTTTTATCTTATCTGGAAGTGGGAGGTATATTGCTTTGTGAGGAAAAAGATTCGTTTTATTGACTTGTTCGATCTTTTTGTTTTGTCAGTAACTTTATCCGCGTCCTGTACCAACACTTATTTTCAAATTTCAGTGAAACGTGTTTTCTTTTCATTTTCATATAAACTTTCCGTGTTATTTATTAACTCATTTGTGAAAATATAATTCATCAGCGCTATTTATAATATTATTTTCATTTTATTCAAATAAACAACAGAAAAAAATCCTACATTGCTACATTCAATTGAGCAAGAATAAAATTATTGCGAAATCTGACGTTTTTTTCATATCTGATAACTGGAAATAATGCGGAACATTTTCTGTGATTAGGGTTTTTAATAGTTGAAATTTAAAATTATGATAATGAATTTAATTTTTATAATATAATACATGTAAAAATAGATAAAATGCCCATTGCCCAATAACTCTCAAATGAATATTTCAGATTTCAAACGCTATATCATTTACAGATGAGTGTTGCGAAGAGTTTTTTTAATCAATTAAATGCGAAAGAAAGTTTGTAAGTAAATATTATCTCCTCTTTATTATTATCCCCGAAGGGATTATCGTCGTCAAATCCAGACATTTTGTGTTGAAATGGAGTTTATTAACACAAGTTCTTGTAAGAGCACAAATTAAATAAACTACCAACGGTTTTAAAGCCGACTATCCATCGTTCTTGTATGAAATATTTTTTATTTACATATCATTTCGAGGGGGGAGCAGTGCCCCTTGATGCCCCCCCAGGCTACTTTTCGACGGCCCTGAGAGTGCTCACTGACTTTCCGTTTGAGAAATTCTGCCATTGGCTGAAATTTGAATCGCGCGCCAAATTTTGACCAATGGCAGTATTTCTCTAGCGAAAAGCCAATGTGTGCTTCCATTGGTCAAAATTTGGCGCGCGATTCAAATTTCAGCCAATGGCAAAATTTCTCAAACGGAAAGTCAGTGAGCACTCTCAGGGCCGTCGAAAAATAGCCTGGGGGGGCATCAAGGGGCACTGCTCCCCCCACGAAATGATAATGATAAATAAAAAATATTTCATACAAGAACGATGGATAGTGATAGTCGGCTTTAAAACCGCTGGTAGTTTATTTAGTTTGTCCTCTTACAAGAACTTGTGTTAATAAACTCCATTTCAACACAAAATGTCTGGATTTGACGACGACAATCCCTTCGGGGATAATAATAAAGAGGAGATAATATTTACTTACAAACATGAATATTAGAAAACCTATTTCTAATCTTAATTTATAAAAATAGTTATTTAATAATTAAATGTTGCGAGTAAAAAATATGTAAAATGTACATTTAATTTTTTGGAAAAACGCGCATAAAATTAAGACTTAAAATTTTTAAATTAGTAAGAATTTATAGGGAAAATTTGCTCGGAAAGATAATATTGCTGGGAGTAATTCATGAAGACTGTATTCGAGTTCGTTTTTTTTTTATTTTTTTTTTATATAGATATGATTTATATATAAGTGTACGCGTGTGTATATGTGTTTTGTTTCTCTGAATCCTTAAGATTATTTTATATATGTATATATACACATATAAATATATATAATTATATATATATATATATATATTTATATATTTACACATATATATACATATATATATATTTATATTAATATACATATGCAATATACAAATCCGTTTATAAATGTATATGCATGCACATACATGCGATCCGTAGAGACGCGTTTTTTTATATGCGTACCCGTGAAAGCGATCACAGGGTTTTAAACAGTTTTCATTACCTATTCTTGCAACTTACATTGTTTAATCAGTATTTACAACAACAACCGTCTCCTCTCTCTATTTCTCCTATCCACAATGTCTCAACAAGATTTCTATCCACGTATAAATTATTACAATTTCAATTAACTATAAATCTTCGAGAGTACATTTTGTCGAATAGTGCATTCCGTATTTTTCAACGAAATACACGTTTTCAAGGACACAAATCATTTAAGATTAATTTCTCATAGGTCCTTTCTCTCTGCGAAACATTTATCCAGCATCAATAATCCATGATCAATCATAATCAGTAATAGAGTAGTAATAATAATAATATTTACTAATAATAATAATAATAATAATAATAATAATAATAATAATAATAATATTAATAATAATAATAGTAATAATAATAATAATAATAATAATGAATAGAATATTATAACTCCTTATAAAGTACTTTTAAAATACAGGAGATATATTCGATTACCATTGTAACGATTCTGTAAAACAAACTAAAATTCTATGAAAGAAATTCGTTGAAAAATATTCTAGTCTAAACTTCTTCTCGAAACACGCTTCGAGGAATTCATTCTCCATACGCACTTGTACAAATTCGGGCCAAGTTTACACGGAAATAAGCTGCCGATTCCTGAGAGTCGGGTATTTCTTTTTCTCTGCACGCATACCCGTCCTAACAAGATATTTAACGATACTGAGAAGAATAGATTTAACTTTATTAACAATCTCTAGACAGTTCGGCACTGCAGTGATGAGCACTTATAGTTGAAAGTTTTGCTGCGATGCAGCTTATTTACATGTGAACACGGTATCAGCGAGTTATTAACATTAATCCAGCAAAAGTTGGTTCCACTGCAAGGAAGCTAAGACTCGCTAAGAAAAATTTCCCTCACGTATATTTACGCAGGCATTCAATATATTCACATTTTGCGACTTTTTCTTTCAATGATTATAAATAACTCTTCTTTTAAAAAATAGTAGGGCCTTTTAAAGCGACTGCGAATAGAGGAAAAAAAATTACGCGGTCGCAAGGGTTTTCTCGTTCTCCCTATTTTACGTCTTCTTATTTTAATCTTTCTATCCGCAAAATCACGAGCGCTCTCTTAGATTACGATATATCATAAGATCATATTCGCATAGTTATAAATATTTAATTCTGTTACATATTTTATCGTTACAGTAGTAGGAAGAACCAACGCTCTCAGACTTGGTTGTCAATATTTTATCTTGTTTCGTGTATGCGCGTGTAAAGAACGTGATCCTTTTTTTTTCTTTTTTTTTTCTTTTTTTTACAGCAATTTTCGTTTTGCCTTAACTGCGTGGATGCACTTGCGCGATATTGTTTCTCGGTATATCTATATATATTTTATGTAGCAAGTATTTCCGTCGATGTGCGATATCGTTTCACAGCAGAAATGCATTCGCGGCTCTGAAATTTATCAATTGTAATAAACGCGAGTTTCGAGAACGGGTGGAAAGCCGCGAAGGCATTTCAAAAATCATAAAAAGACGATATCATTCTGCAGTTTTTGTTTGTTTGTCCATTCTTTATTTAAACTTTAAACCTTTTTAATCAAGTATATATAATAATTATCTCGCAGTTATTAATCATCATCATCATAATTAATAGTTAATATTTTAACTTCATTATGTATAGCGTATCGCAAATACGAAAATCGAATGTATCCGCTTTGTGTAGCCACGACTGCGCCGTCGGCTTTTTGTCCTAAGCTATAATACACACCTCCGCACGATCACTATTACTTCACTGTCTTTTAAGATAATCCGTTTTAAACAAAAACAAAAAAAAAACAACTGCAATTTGGCCACTTCTCAGAGTTCAAGTTCAAGTAAATGTTATATGTTGAGTCTTGGTACAAATTTTTAAGTCTTTAGCACTTTGAATTGCGTCAACGCACTGTCTGGACGACGAACTGCATGTGTCAGGATTCAAATTAAATTCTACATCAAAAATTGGTAGAACTTCGTGGCATTAATCTCTCACGGCATTAGTGCCCGACGTCGTACTCTCTTCTTCGGAGTATTCCTCGGCTTCCTTCAAGGACGTGAAGAAAGACGTCAAAGCTTTTAAAGCAACGGCTTTTCCCTCGCGTTCGGCCGCATAGTCATTCGACTCCCATTGGATGAAAGACTCATAGCAAATAATATTATCCTCGCATAGTTTATCAAAAATGCTTAGGAGCAGTCCTAGAAAATGAAAGAACAAAGTTAATTACTTTACTTATACTTAGGAGTATAAAAGTGAACAAAGGTAGATTTGTTTTAGAAACTTACCATATGGGAATTCTAGCTTGTTCGCAAACGCCTGAACAGCAAAAAGACATTCCAATTCAAGTTTCTCATTTGCATCAGCGAACCTCTGAATTAGTCGTTCACATCTTAGGAAAATATCTGGCTTGAATTCATACCTATTATTGCTAAACACTGTAACAAAAAAATAAAATTTTAATAACAGTTACGATAATTTTAAATGAACATTTAAAACCTTAAAATCTGAACTGAACATAATTATACTAACCAGTAGATACTTCTAAAATGACGGTCATTAGAACTCTGATGCATTGTGGTTCATATATTCTTTTGTTAAGGTTACTCTGCAAAAAAAAAAATAAATTAGAAATATTAATTAATAAATAAATTCATTTATAATTTGTAAAATCAAAGAATCTCATATGTAAAATTTTAAATATCTTAAATCTTACCGTTATCCAACTACAAATCTCGTCGAAGGTTCTTGACTCGTTCATCATCTTCTTTAGATGAGTGTGGATTTGTTCGAGGCTAAGTACTGCTTCTTTGCTATCCAAATCCTTGGAATCACCCGTTAGGAACTGTAATTCCTGCTAACAAAAAATACTCATTGAAACTTAATTTATAAAACGGGGTTTACAATTAACGAATTTAATTTCATAATCAGTATCCTTTTGGCTAGAACGCACGTTGGGTATCTTATACCTTTCTTATTAGCAAAAGTTCTCATCATTCAATTTCAGAATCTGATATTTTATATTTTTTATTTAAAAATTGAAAACAATTATTAACAAAATTATTTTCAAAAATCAGTACTTACATATTTCTTTATTATTTCATCAACGTTTTCTTTTTCCGTGTTAATAATGTCGCTAAGCTGCAGTCCACTTTGGCTCCATTTTTCGGCAACAAACTTTGGTCCACTAATTCGAGACATATTGGAGAATAATTCACCAATTAACGTTCCAGACAGTCCTTTACTCCTTAAGTTTTCTAATGTAGTCTTTAATTCCGAAACCGGATGAGTCCCGTCAATTAGGAGGTGTGCTGAAAATTAAAAAAAAAAAAAAAAAAAATGATTAAAATAAAAGTCAAGATTCATTCTATGAATTTTGGATTTTTAAGAATCATCAGGCCTGTTGAGCTTTGAAACCAGCATGGGATAATTTCTATGGTCAAGTTTTTGTCATCATAATAAATAAACACATATATATATATATACCGATTAATCCAAAACATGATTCGAAGTCAATTATATACTACTTACTCATAATTTCAGCGAGGTAAGTCCAAATCTTAGGAATATCGATGATCAGGTCCCCAACATTTTCCAGTATATCACCAAATCTGAAATAGAAAATACACATTATAGTATTTCCCTTTAAAAGTACAACAATAGTGATTTTTAAATGTAAAATCAGTATCCTTTTGGCTAGAACGCACGTTGGGCATCTTATACCTTTCTTATTAGCAAAAATTCTCATCATTATATTCACTCAATTATTAAAAATTAATCTAATAGTCTAAAAAATAACAATAACACTTACCCTTTTCGGAAGTCATTGAGGGTAATTGCTTTTTTCCGGAGGAGCACGGACAGAAGTTTCGATGTCCGTTCTCGGGCTAGGCTAGACTTCTCGATGACCTCATTGACCATGTCACACACCAACATTGGGAGTTGAGAGGTAGCGAAGTTTTCTTTGACTTCTAAGAAAACATCCTAAAAAACAAAATTTTATTAATAAACATTTTCCATTCAATTTATAAAAACGGCTATAATAAGAGGATTTGAAGTTTAATATTTGTTTGTCCTCTCGCTGGTTTACTTTGTGCTTTCAACAAAACTCAGCACGTTCGAATCTGAATTTTCAGCACTAAGATACAGAACCAAAAAGAAGGTATTGCGTATTCTAGCACACCAATGACTCAAGCATCTCTTAAGAACATCAGAGATGGATCTAAGGAGTGTGCGATAACCTTCTTTGTGAAAACTAAACGATAATTAGTTAATTTCTAAGTTACTTACATTGTCATTGCCCTCAGCGACGTATTCTTCAACTAACATCTTGACTGCGTTCTGGAGATCCTTCTCAGACTTTACGGGTACATTGTTAGTAGGGGTAGGCGGTGGAGCAGGTTTACTCGGAGGTGGCATAGAAACGCTTTGACTTCTCGCACTATCAAGCACAGAACTTTCCCTACTCGAGGAACCACTACTTAGTTGGTGGCTACCATTTCGCGAACTCCTACCTTCTGTGAAATAAAAAGAATCTGTTAATAAATCTGAAGTGTGACTAAAAGAATTTAGTTAAAACTTAAGATTTTCAGTATCCTTTTGGCTAAGCCACACAAATTTCCCTTAGGAATTTTCAGTTAGAAGATTGTCATCATCGAAGATTTAATTTCTAGTAACATTTTCCGATATTTTTTCATTGTGAAATATGAATACTGATCTTGTCTTACCATAAGAGGATTTATAGTCTGACGATCTTCCATATTCTCGTGGTCCGGTAGACCTCGAACCACTGAGTGGCAACTGAGGACGTTTGTCCTGATCCAATGTGGACACATTTTCTAAGCATGCAAATTTATTAGGCGTCACCGTCTTTGAGCTAACTCCGGTGGTAACATTCTTATTCCACATGTACGCAGTCCTACTTCCTAGCTGAAGGTCGTCCATAGAAGGCTGTAAGAACAGTATGTAAATGAAATTTATTTAATATTAGAAAACTGTGAAGTACGTTAAAGTTCCAAGAAAATTTTATTTTGCGGGTACATAACTTTAATTTTTAATTCCGCTTTAAGAATTTAACAATTTTAAACGGCAAAGGGTTGCCCCTGATCGAAGAAATCGATTAAATTAAAAATTTCAAACACTTACAGGTTTATTCTTTAACTTAGAAGTCTCAACAGAGTAGGCAGTTCTCGTTTTGACTGGATGAATCCAGCCACCACCATCTTCATTAGATCCCATTCCACCTGCAAATGGATACTTGCGTTAAAGATAATATTCTAACAAAAATTAACAACTATTTTTTGAAACGATAATCTCAGAATATTTTTGTACAATCACACTTGATCAGAAACTCCAGTCTGGCATGACATTAGGTATCATCATAATCTAATTGTTCCTTATCATTATTATCAATAAAAACTTTTTGAATTAAGATATTTGGAATAATAAAACTTTTCCTTCAAATTATACTTTCTTCTCTCCTTTTTAAATATAAAATTACTTACGATTTCTTCTCCTGTCACCACCTCGATCATCTTTTCGTGGAGTGTTGAGAGAAGAGTTGAAACTAGCGTTGACTTGCGAGTCTAATCGCTCTGTTTCTGCCTCTCGTTGAATTTGGTCCATAGTCTTAGGATTACTATCATCTCTCCTAGGAACCCATTTATTTAACCTCAAGTCGATAACGTCTTGAATCATGAAGCGAACTCTGGAACTTATTTTGTTAGGTCCTTTCTCATTTACAATGTTCTGAAGTTGTTTAATATACTCTTTCAAGTCCTAAAAATAAAAAAAAGTAACGTTTAAATAAAAAAATTCATACAAGTTCAGTTGTTCATTAAATGAACAAAATTTTATCCATTTTTGAAAAACTTACATCATTAGTCTCCAATTTTTTTCCTATTGTCGTTAATAGTTTACATAAGCATTCTAAACTCTCCTCATCTCTATTTTGCAGTAAATGATTTATACAGACATGCATAATTTTCTTCGTTAGCATTTCTTGCTTGAATAGTTCTCCAATGAACCTAATGTTACCAACAGATTTCATTCGTATTCTTCTTTCTTCTTCTTCGTAAAGTGCTTGCAACTCCTTTTGTTTTTCAGGATCTGTGCATTCTTCAATTTCTTTTTCTTTGGTTATCCTGAGTTTTTCATTTTCGGAATCTTTCTCAAATTCACTCTGGCACCGAGTAATAATTAATTTCCTAAAGTTAGAAGAAGTCGAGTCTCCTGGATCGGTACCGGAAACTTGCATCTGTGCAAGTTCCTTACACATCAAAGCATATGCTACAGAGAAGCTAGGTTCATCAATGGCCTGCAAATAACACAGAAATTAGATACTACTTTAATAAGAAAGATTAAAAAAAAAAAAAAAAAAAAAAAAAAAACGGTTTGTTACTGTTTATCTCAGAATTTTTTTTTACAATCAGGCCTGATCAGAAACTCCAGTCTGGCATGACATAATGTATCATCATGAACAATAAAGGTTTGACTAATCTGAATTCTAAAAATCTGAGATTAAAATGAAAATAAGTGACTTACTTTTTCAAAAACAAGATTGATGACTCCCTGCATCCTTGCTTGAGTATCGATTTGTAATGATCTTACTTGACCAACTAAGGTTTCAAATTTCTGAGGCGTAAGCTTATTGAGCACACTGCGAACTTTTTTGTAAAGATTTAAAGTTATATTTTCTTCCTCTGACAAATCGGTACTCTTGAACCTCGTTGGTTTCCAGGCATTCTCCGATTCTCGAAGTTTCACGTCTTCCCGCAGTGAGAGCGAAATATGAGCAATATTCGGTTTATTGCTATTGACCCTAGGCTGCTTGCTACCAGAATTGCTCTTCTTATTGGGTGGCAGCTGAAAATTGAAAAATATATCAATAAATGGTAAACAAAGATTTATTAATAAATACATTTAAAAGAAATTTCAGATTATTAGTTCTCTTCCATAGACTGTCAGTCCACTACTTTCATTTTAAAATAAATCATCACGTAAAAAATTTAAATAGCCTAGTTTCTAATTTGCTACATTAAAAAAATATCTTACCATGCCTCCCATTTTCGCGTTCATCGACCCCTTATTAGCGAAACCAGGATACAAACTATCATGCCTGCCCAAATTTTGGTCTTTGAACGATCTCATTTCAGGACTGCGATTCTGAAACGTAAATAAAGTATACCATAAGCCAACAATTTTTAATTTTCACATATTCAAGAATTGAAAGAAAAATTCCTGGTGCTTACTCTGCTCGTATACTGACGGGATCTTGTATTATCCTTCAGCACAACATCTAAGTCTGGGAGGTTTGTAGGTTTGATTCTACTTTTGGGATCATCTTGAAGTCTCATCAAGAATTCCCTGCCATAGACTTTCATTCCCCCCCTATTCACAGGACTCCACTGATCATCTTGATAAGTGTACCTAAGACGTCGATCCCTGACTGTAGGTGCTTCCACTTGATTTGATGCTGCATTTTCATCTTGTCTATCGACGCCGGACGCCTCATCGTTGGAAGCACATGAAGCCGAAGCCTTCGAGTTCTCCTCATTCTTTTGAGCTACAATCGACTTGAGGTCAATTTCACCCTGGACCGATATCGAATGATCAACGACATCATTCGGAAGTGGAGCCATGTTGCTGACAGCCTGGGCCTTTGAGCTTTCTTCTATCGTTGGTTTTTTATCCTTGTGGTTGACGGGTGCAGATGAATTTTCTATAATCGGAGTGCTTTCCTCCGAAACCTCTGGAGCAGTCTGTTTCTCCTGAGATTGGAGAGAGGCCTGCTTCTCCTTTTTCGACTCATGATTGTCCTTCTCCTTAATATCCTTCGTTATTTCTTTTGTAACTTCTTTGTTGTCTTTCTGAGGTGCTGCATCCTTACTTTCCAACTTAGATTCTACTTTCGTGGGTGGTATAGCATTCACGAAGGCATCCATATCCGTGCCTTCCTTCTCAGCTCCTCTGCGATTGATATCGCGGCCTTTGAATTTGCTCTTGTTTTTCTGCTTCTGCATGGCAGATTTACCTGTAAAGAGAAAAGAAAATCATGTTTAGAAAACTTTCTTTTAGAAGTCTTTTCAAACATATTTTTCAGATTTAATAAGATGGATAATGAAATTTCACAATCCTTTAATACTTATTCAACAAGTAGGGATATTTACGTTTCTTTTAAGGAACAGGGATAAAAATGAGTGTGAAATTTTCTAAGAAAGTAGAATCGATTGGGAGAAGTGTGAGTGAAGAAAAGTGAGTGTCGGCTTGTGGCCAAGGATAATTATAGATGCCGGCTGTAACACAGTTCATGGATGACTTTTTACTGGTAAAGATGCCTTCAAAAATTGATAATTTTTTTTTTAATATCAAACTCTCGAAGACTCTTTAAGAGTGTCTCTTTCAATTTCAGCCAACTATTTTATACGATCTCTCAAATTTACAAGACATTTCAGGAACTTGACAATTTCTATTCATAATTATCGTCAAGCTTCTAATAATGGGGCTGTATTCAAAAACTGATGTAAACAAGGGTTACATAAGAGCCTTTCAATGCACTCGGATTATCCATAAGAGAATATACAAGGTCGATGTGTAGTGCTGTCTATGTAATCGACGACTATGCTGCGACAGTATATCACATGACGTAATATTTAAAAATCGAAATATTGTTTTCAGCGAAAAATTCGTTGATCAGACCTTCAAGTATGAGAAAAACTCTAGAAATTTAAGTATCTAAACGATTTTGATTCAGATAAGTGTTAAAACAAAAGTCATCGTGTATCAAAACGATTAAATCTACTTTAACCGAAGAAATTTTTGGTACCATGATCTCTGGAGCCACGACGGCTTCTGCTTCTGGATCTCGAACTGCTACTAGCGCGTCCGGTGCCATTGATTTTCCGATCACACATTTTTTTTAGGTTTGAAATTACAAGATCATAAGACACTATTTGTTCTTGAGCATCGCGTAAACTTCCTTCTTTTCGATCTAATCGTTATCCGAATTATTCAGCAAGGATAAATAAAAATTAAGTTAAAAATTCAATTCAACGTTTAAAATCTTTACTTCTCTTTGAAAGATAAACTAAAAACTTAGGAAACCCAAAATTTAAATACAATACAATGAATGAAACACTAAGGACTCTTAAAACAGTTGATCAATTTGCCAAGTCATTGATGATACCTTAAGGCCAAAATAACGACTACACACGATTAACAATCGCATTTGAATTACTTTCCCCTCCTAAAAATTCACTCTCACTCTTTTTTTAAATTTAGAACAAAAAACTTGAAAACTAATAATAAATTGAATTTCCATTAATCTTTACTGAACAATAGTCTTAATAAAAAAGAGATTTCACCGAAATCGCATCACGGAACACAAAACCCTTTGCGACTCGGGTTTCAGCGGCTGCAAGAGCAGCTGCACTGATTCAGTATTTATTTATAAAACCACGAAATCTTTGCCAACGACGATGTAGGTAACTGTCCACCTTTTCGACAGCGGTCGTGAGGGTTGAATGAAAAGTAAAAGCATTTTATAGAAAAAATCAATTCTCACAACCGGCGGATTCACTGCCAAAGGAAATTGACAAAAAGTTATAAAAAGTATCACACTCGGGGTTAATCACCCACACTTTAGACATTTTTTTTCACTGGAGATTAAATTCCTCTATTAGAGAACGATTGGAAATTGTTGAAACTTTAAAAGCAGCTTTGGAAAATATTAACGCGACTTTCACGTGTCTATTTTAACCTGCGAACTGGTACAAACCGTCAAGACTCGGCATACGATTTCTTAAATTAGTTCGGACGTTCAGAGGAGCACGCGCATTAAAGCCAGGCCCAGTCTAAACTGGCCTCCTGAAATCCTCAACTGGTCATGTCCGGTGTCGTCGTGTTGTGTGTGTATCTTGAAAATTCACTCAAAGGGAATTGATTCTTTAAAGTCGATTCCAATCGTCAAAAAATCGTTGTCTTTTGAGATTTTTAGGCCGAAAAAAGGTTTCAAACTGTTAATTTAGTGTTGTGAGACTTTTGTACAGGTTTTCTCTGAGATCAAAAGTGATTTGTGCTGTTTATAAACGATGGTTTCACTTTATTTTCAAACTGTTATTCCTAATTTTACTCCTCATTTACAAAAAATAATAAGAATTCTAAATAGATTCAAATCTAATTGATAGAAATATACGAATCGCTGCAAAGGTATTATAAAAACATTCTAAATTCCACGTTTCATATAAGTGCGACAATAAGCAAATTTTATGAGTTGAGATATCGGTAGCTAATGAAATATTTGTAACTTGACACTATTCGACTTCAATTAAGGAAAATCAAAGGACATTGACTTTTAATTTGGTGGAAAAAAAGTATTTTTCCTTTCAACGAGATATTTAACATCTGAGAAATGGTGGCAACATTTTTCCAGCTGTAAGAGATGCCAATGATATAATATCTTGATGAACAAGATGCCAGTTGATTGTACTAGTTAATTCAATGCATAAAAGTAGGTTGAGTAAGATTTTGTAAAAGCAGGTCGAGGCGGCTAACTCCTCCTTGTATTCTCTTAACGCTTAAGGCTGAGTCAGAAATCTATTTAACTAAATATTGCATGACTTTAATTTCCCAGTAATATAAAATTCATCTGATTTCATTACAATTCACAACAAAAAATTGTCAAATTTGCATCCAATAAGCGAATGAGGCAATAAATTTAATATTGTTCTCAGTTCGAAAAATCCAGAAGAAAAATTTCCCCTGCTCTGTAAGACTTCAATTGCGCAAGAATTATAAAAAATTTAGACAGTCTGATATTGGGGATTCAGAACTCTAAGGCAAAAAATAATAAAGAATTGGAAGTTTCCCTTTCTAAATTCTACAATCTATATTCTAGAAGGACCCTCTCTTGATGAACTTCAAGGTCATAGGGGTACTCCAAAAGTTAATATAAACGCATGGAAAGAACAGGATACTAGAAAATTATTCTCCTCCAATAAATTCTTCTTTTCAATGAGATTGTCTGATTCCTTAAAATCAAATTTATCAGAATTACGGTAATATCTGACAGATAAGGAATGATATTCGGTACAATAATAATGCTTTATCTTAGAAAAGTCGTGATGTAATGCGAAATTTTTGATTAAGTAGGATTCCACTGTGATTTTAAGTAATTCAAAATTTTCCATCGGTAGCTCTTGAATGAGGATCCACAGATTTTTATCAGCCGAAAACAATTTATCACGCAGTTCAGCCTTACTGAATAAAAGATGTTTTTTTTTTCGCATGAACTATAACCACTGAAAAAATTAAAATTTGAGATGGCAAACTGGTGTTACGTAGAGCAATGAGCTTGGTGCGTGTGCGTGACTTGTGGCCGTGACCTCTCTGCATTCTCTACAGACCTAAACGGACGCATATCCATGACGATGTCGTGGACGAAGGCCGCGGCCTTTTTGGAATCGAGACACGACAATTGACCGATTCTTACGTCTCGAGAATGTTGCTAGTGAAAGTGGCTAATCAAAAAAATCGGTTGAGCTCAAAAAAATTCCCCATTCTACAATAGAAATCATAATTACTCATAAAAAATATACAAAAAAGAAAATATGAACAGTTTTATCCATTCAACTGAATTGCGATAACTCGTGGCTCTTCTGGCGATTTGGTCGAGCCCAATTTGAACGATGAGTCAATTTGAATAAAATTAACTCCCCCCACAAGTGTTTGGTTGCGTTGGGACATGAATTCTTTTTCTTATATCATTTTAGATAATTCAATTGGTACAAATAAAAAATTACAGCATTATAAGATTCGATAGCATTTCCGAAAAATCGCATGAGAGCGGAAATTTGCACCCCTATTTTCAAATATAAAACATTTTAATTTATTAATGTGATTTTAAAAAATCTAATCTTCAAAGCACCTCTGCTCCATATATCCCAGAAGAAAAATAATATGAATAGCGTTCCATAGCAACCGAAAATAAAATCGCTCTCGATGAGTGTAAAAAGTCACACAGCTACGAAGAAAACTTTCCTCCAGAACTTGCATCTATATTTAGTCGAGCGAAAGATTCGATTCTGTTAATATTATTTTATCTTTTTCTTAAAGTGCTAGCACGTGCGAACGAGTTGTGTGCAATTGAAGCTACATAATTATCGCAGAATTGGCACTTTTGTATCATCAAAGACAAGACATTGAATTCCATTCCCTTTCATCGATCTCGTTCACTAATTGGTGTGTAGAAATAAATCGAAATAGGCTTTGTGAAACTGTATTCCATTTTAAGTTTTAAGATAAATTAATTTAGTGATGGGAATTTATAGAGAATAGCTTCTTAATAATTATTGATAAATCATAGAATCTGAACTGTCTGCAAGATATTTAAGTGCCACTTAAGTCAAACTGTTACCAATTAGAAAAACTCGTCGAAAGATTTGTAATGTCAAGGTAAAGTTTAGAAGATTTTAGTTTCTAAAATCGGAGAAGCGTTTAAATTCGAAATCGATTGAATTTCAAAGTGTTCATACGTTTGACTGCAACAAATTTTAAAGATTCAACTTCAGAGAATTTAATACCGAAGACTTTAAATGTATATGGTTTAGATATGGTTTCAAAGAAGTAAATCTTATATAACGAATGAAAGTATGCAATCAATTTCCAGACAAAACTAACAAATTTGCACATGCCTCCAAATAGAAAATTTAAAAAACTTTCCCTCAGTCCTAATTCATGAGCGTGACCTGGCACCCTCATGAGGTCTATGAAAACCCATATCTAGTTTAGGGGACTGAGTCTATTCTCTATTCTATTCATCCAAGAAACTTCGACTTCGAAACGAGCAGCTGTTCCGTAACCAGGGAACGAGTACGCGAAGGTCCAAAGGATAAGGAAACAGTCTTAAAACTCATTTCAAAGAAAAAGATCGAAGTACTATAATTTCTAGCTCGATACTTTCTTCCTCTTCTCTTCCAAGCTCTTCCAGAAAATCCATTAGTTCCTACGAAAACGTTCAAAAGAAAGGGTGATTGAGTGAGAAAAAAAGTTGTGAATAAAGACTTTGGAGCAGGTCGAACCACATTCTCAAACCGGCACTCAGCTCCGGATTCAATATGGCGCTTTTATTTCCTGTGCCCAGACAAAATGGCCACTATCAGACCTAAGATTTCCTTTCCATATGTCGCCAATAATTCAAAAATTAATTATTTCAAATTCTTCGATATCTAATTGCAATAATTGTATAATGTATGCCATTTTGCCAATGGAAGAACTAGTCACAAATGGAGAATTTGCGTTACCACGAGGCACCCCACCCACGTGGAGAAAACGTGGTCGGGTTCAGCCTTGAGACTCGCGACGAGGAAAGTGTTTCACAAATTTATTCAGCTTCGCCGTGGGTGACGGCTTATAAAACGGTTCAATATTCCAGCCTTTAGGCGAAAACTGATCAAAAACCACTCCTTATTCCCAAACAGATATTTTCATCAATCTCGGTCATCTTCAACAAGCACCAAAAAAACCATGATGATGGTGACACGTGCATACTCAAAAAATCTAGAAAATAAATCAGACTTACGAATTTATAAGTAACATCTTGGTCGTTCGCCTTTCTCTTCCACAGCACTTTTGAAATAATTTACATTCGCAATAATTTAAATTTTCTTTTAAATAGGACTCATTAACACAACACGTATTGTTACTACTAGTTTTAAATAAAAAATTAAAAAACGCGTCACTTGATAAATATATAAATATATAAAATCAGAATATAAAAATGATATAAAAAGTTTGGACGATGGGAATCGTTGCGTGTAAAGGGCGCTGAATTATAGGGAAAGTAGGTACAATTTTAGAGTAAGGTATTTGCTAATTAGTTGCTTGAGTTAAAATGTTAAAACTAAGGATAAGAGAATAGGTATAAGCGTATTCGTTGGGCGATTGATAGAATTTTTTTTACATATGGCAGTGATTGTATTGTTGCAAGTTTTGTGGAGGTTGAAATGGAGGATTTTGAGAGGAGAAGAAAACGGAGCACACCGGATAGCACAGCACGTGCTGGCCTCTGAGGGTCTTGGAATTCCCAGAGACGACGACCGATCGGCGCCTCCCACTTGAGTTTACGATCGGATAAATTCGGATTCACTCGTTTCATTTCGGTTAGATTCTATAATGACGTCAACACGTGGTTCAAATATGAAAGTCCCCCTTAACGCCTTAACGAACTGGAGGGAAATAAGATTTGGAGGAATTTGAGAGGTGCCAATTAGTTTCAAATACTTTTTGTCTCAAATGACTAGTTCCCTACAGAGAGTTGCATATTATTCAAGAATTCCAGCAATTTTATATTATGCAGTTCTATTCTACTTTCCGGAATAATCTTTCTACTCAGATCATTCTGCGAATTTCAGAGATCTTATTTTTTTTAAAGGTGTTGGAAAAGGTTTCAACTTCTAAATGAAATATTTTTAAAGCAATATTAAAAGAAAAAAAATCCTGACAACTTTGCAAATCACTAAATCCAACATGGAAACATGTTTTTATTTACTTTCGCTTGACTGCTATTACAATCTCAACTATGATAATAATCCTTCTGTAGGTTGTTTCTGAGAACTAGATGTTGATTTTATATGCATCTGATCACATTTCACGTTCAAAATTGGTTAATTCAGGTGTATATTCATGTGATAATGGATCAACAATATCAAAGAAACAATGAAATAAAAACAAAAACCATTAAAAATTTCGAAAAAAAAAAAAACTCACCACTCCCCTTCTTCTTATTCCCCATCTTGAAGGGGTTCGTCAATTGTTAGCACAATAATCAATAAATATGAACAATTTTACGAGTTGATAATTGAATTCTCAATTTAAAAAAAAATCGATTCGTCAGCAAACAATGTAGACAAAAGGACATAAATTAATCATCAAATGACAAAAAGTTTGAATACTGAACTTTTTCGAGCATATAAATATTAAACACACACGATTGACTCTTCAGCAGAACAATTATTTACGTTTACAACATATACTTTATTTTAGAGACTCACGAGGACATCGAACTGAATGTCTCAAAGGACTGACACTGGCAAATTAAGTACATGAAGTACAGAAGCCTTTTTGAATGACGAATCAACAGTTGGAATGAGCTCGAGCCAATCAGGAATGAGAATGAGTTACAATTCTTCAATTTCACTCTATTTGGGGAAAATGTCTCTGTTTCCACAGAAAAGGTAAATATCACTGTAAATATCGACTGGCAAATTTATTAAGGGTTAATGATGTATTTATTGCAACTCTCAAAGGTTTCCACAACTCGATCTTAAGAAACAAAGAATACAGGTATAAGCAGAAAAGGTAAATATCTATTGGAAAATTTAGTGAGGATTAAGAATTTATTGCAACTCTACCGTTCAATTTGAATAGATGTCCTCAAAATAAGAAACGTTCAGGTAAACAGTTTCAAGATTTAGAAAAATGAAAAGGAGATAATTCAAAATTTGAGAGAAAACAGAATCTCAAACTTAAAGAAGCGACCAATTTTGTTCTATCGGGAAATTAATTCCTAAATCCTATCACCATTGTGTTCAACAATATTAACGAATGCAAAATTATTATTTGCTTGAAATCTGGATGACGTAATCCGGCATTAGTTTATGTAGTAGCACTATTCAGTGATATTATTTTTAAAACCTAGCATTTATATAAAAATCCTGAGTCTGTGGAATCGCTACCAAGAAATTGAGGCACAAAGTTCATGAGAAATAGAATGAGAAAACTAAATAATCTATAGAAATGATACTGCAGTTCTCTTAGCCAAATATTTGATCAGAGAATTATTTTTCATTTTACTGTACAAAGGAGTTATATAAAAAGTAAATGGAAAACAATATCCATCTAAATTTATAAAACTATGAAAACATGTTTACTATTGCAGTGAGATTAATATTTATCAAACCTCATAATTCGAATGCAAATATAACTATCTATATTGTTACATTGTGGACAAACCTGATTCTACTTCAATTGCGAATACGGATTAAGTGAAAGTCCACTTTGAGGTTTGCGAGAAAAAATTTTAAAATTGCGTTCTAAATCATATGAGTTATAAATTAATAGAGGTTTAATACACTAATGATTATTTAATATTGAACAATAGCAGCAACAAATGCAATTTTAAAAGAATTTCGTGAAAGCCCGATTATAAATGTTGGTGAAAGAAAGAATCGAAATCAATATCCTTGGATTGGCATTTCCAAGGACGAATGTTTTTAATTCAATATTTGGACAGATGTTGGCTTAAAAATCCATCTCTCTTCGGTTAGAATATTACATATTAAACGTACCCTGGATTTGAAGTTATTTAATTCAAACACAATTTTTCAAAACAATTTTGGAATAGTCCTCGCAGGTCTTATAGCATTTAAAAAGTGGGGAGAATAGGGTACTTTTTATGTATCTCAAAAAAATTGAAGTTCCTTTGACTTGTGAACATCCCCCACCCCAAAAAAAGTTTGCATTTTGTGAAAAAAGTGACCACACCCAATCGTAAAAAATTCGTATTTTTAAACAGATGTAATAATTAGAAATTTGTATAAACTTTCTCAGAAAATAATATTTTTTAATAGATGGGACTGATTTAACCGCCATGAGATATCCCCTTACTTCAAAAAATTTGAGAAACATTTACAGTTATTTTTTCACCAAATGGAAACTTTTTTGGAGGGTGTCTCCACAAATTAAAAGAACTTTCTTTATTTGGCCATCATGATGTATAGGGAAAAAGAAGAATAAGCACTTAAATGTGAATTGGCCTTATAAAAATTTTAAAAAAATGCAACTTTTTCGACTGAAGGTCGAGAAAATGTAAGGATAAATAGTAATAAAATAGGTATAGAATAAGTAAAAACTTACTATCAGTTGTCTTCTGTGACGCGTCACTCTTGGGCAGTGTTTCAGGTTCGGGTTTATCGCCAGTTTCTCCGTTTGTCTTTTGATGGATGTGCTCTGGCTGATTATGAGGTGTTGGGGTGGTACCTCTCGAGCTAATGTTTTTCTCATTAGTCTTTCTCTCCTTCTGTTCCTTCGGCTCCTTATGCAAAGGTGGCATCTCAGGGATAGTGAACGCGTTCGAAGGTAAAGTTTGCGATTTCCGACGAGGTGGCGAACTGGACTTATTTTTGTTGACTAAATTGGGGAATGGATCCTTGGCAGGAACGGGATTAGTACCCAAGGCAGTGGCGGACGGGAACGGGAGATCAGGAATATTTGAGCTCGGTGTAGTCAAGGGAATCTGAGGTTGATTCGTGTCTTGAGGTAAAATTGTCTTCACCTCAGCATTGGAAGCAGGAACACCAGCTGTTGGAGCCTGCGTAGGAATTTTGTTATCTGTACTCGCGATTGTAGCTGCGGAACTCGTTTGCGATTGGAGTTCCTCAGGGACAACTGATTTTTCAGTTCCTCTCGGATGGAACTCTTTGATAGAGGGTTGAAGTGGTTTCGATTCCACTTTAACCGGGCACGATTCTAATTGAGCCAGGTTACTAGAAGTAGATAGCGATTGACTGTTTGGCGTAAAAGCGCCGGGTAAGTTTTGTGTTTGGGTGGGAGGACCGGTATTAGATTGACTATTGGTATCGGTATTGGAATTGGTTTGGATTTTAAGGTTGGGTAAGCTTTGGGTTGTATTTTGGGAAGTAGGAGAGTCGGGTGCGCTAGCTGCCACCGGGGAATCGGAACTCTCTTGGGCAACTTTTGCGACCCTCGCCGCAAAGTCAGCTATCACAGCTTGATCGCAAGGCTGCAACAATCATCAAATCTTCGTGATAGAGGGCGAAATATGGAAATTCGAGTGCTTTCGCCTAGAATAACTAAAATCTGGTTTCAGAGTCAAATCATAGACTTAATTGATAAGTGAATTGAAAATTAAGAGAAAATAAATATTTAAGACTTTAGAAGGATTTGATAGATTATGTTAACTTCGACATTAAAGGTTTACTTTTTGAATTTGTAAGAAACCGAGCAGAAGTGTTGTTATGTAAATATTTATAGTTGATTATGTAACTTAGAATATTACTTATTAGATTGAGGATTTGAAATTCTTCTAGTCGATTACTTATAATTAAAGTTTTAAGATAACTCACCTGTACTTGAGGAGCACCTTCACTATTAGAGCCTTCATTTTCGTAAAGCTCATTACTTATGCAGTTACCAGTGTCAGGGTCAATAATTGGGATGGCCTTCGATCTCCTCTTTTTATTTGAGATACTACTAGAAGAACTTGGTGCACCACCATTGTGTCCCGCGTATACTTCTTTAACACAAATAAGAACAATTTTATCAAACAATGGATTCTTTTTTCATTGCTATCTAATGTGAAAACATTTTTTTATTAATACAATATCGATAAACTTTATTGTTTTATTATTCGATTTTAAAACACAACATTAAAATATAGCTTCATATATCACGCTTATACATTACAATCTTCAAAAGCGTATTCAAAAAACTTTGCCTTCAAAAAATTTTTCACTTCAAATTAATTAAATTTATGAAAAAAATATGATAAATTACTTACCAAAGCGCAAGTGGTACTTATTATTAACGACGTACATTTTAACGTACGTTAAAATAATAGACCAATTTTAAAGTTATTCAAATAATAAAAAAACAAAAATTATTAAGCTTCACAAAAGAGTAAAATAAATCACATTAAACTTTAATATTATAAAGTTTAAAGTCAAAATTTAAAACATTCAAGTCTAAAATTCTAAAAAGCCTGCAGAACTGACTTCACTTCTCAGCGTCCCAAGAAAAACTGACCAAATCTACAAAGCTGGAATATTTAAGCTAGGCCTGGGACCTGTTTTCATATTGAAACTGAGTCTGTGTTAGTGAGGATAAGGGGCGTAAGGGCAAAGACCACACTTCCCTCTAAAAACTAAATGGCAAATACTGTGGAAAACTAGGAGTTCTGAAGAATTTTTAAATTCAGAAGGAGCTAGAGTGAATGGTTCAGGTAAGAAAATCTTTTATGTCCTGGTAACCTGACCCTGCCTTTTATTACTTTAGCAACCTTCAATTCTACCTACTTCCCAGAAGTCAATTAAAGGATTAAGTTCATTAAAGTCAAATACAGATTTCGAAGAAAATATTACCTTTACCATTTTCCATTGTATTAAAATTGGAAAATGAAATGTGGCGCCAATTGCTAATCCGATTATGTACACGTAAATGTAAATTTTGGAGCTAACATTTTCGGTAGAATTCTAAGGCAGAATTCAATCATATCTTTTGAAACTTCTTCATAAACATTTTACTCAATTTTTGCATTTAAACTTCTATATTGACATTTTGTAATAAGTCTTTTGAATACGCTTTTGTGAATTAAATAAGGGCATGTGTTACTATACGAGCTAATTCAGATTACCCTGATTTTTTTTTCCATAATTTTTACTTTAAAAAAAAAATAATAATGGTGCACAAACGTCTGTGTTCATATTCTTTACGACTTTACACACTTTTAAAGTAAAAATTATGTAAAAAAAAAAATCTTAAAGGTATAAGAATAGAGGTAAAAAGGTATAGGCTGAAAGTGTTTTGCTAGTAGAAAGAGAAAGAAAATGAAAGACTGCTACCTGTCTCTCCCTAGTTGACGCGATTAGAGAGAGATAACTAGCAGTCGTAGGAGAGCGTATACCTTTTTACCACCTCTATGGAAAAAAAACCCTGGAAAAATTTGCTCATACGTTTTCTCATGTAGTAAGTGATAGTAATACATGCCCTCAAACTGAAATTTAAATAAGGTTCTCAAATAAAACTCACCTGTTTGAGGAATAGGCATAGCCATCGCGGGCATCGGTTGTGTTTGTTGTGCAGGTTGCTGAAGCGAACCTTGAGGTACTACAGAATTTCCCTGAGCGTTAGCCAATTGACCCTGCATATGCTGTGTATTACTATTTACAGCGTTTGCAGTAGCACTTCTTAAATATGCATGATTTACTGAATAGTCTGTACAAAACATACAAAAAAAAACCTTTATTATAAGACCACTGCAAAAAATAGTTCAATTATTACCAGCACAGTTTAAGAAGGATTAAGGCACTTACATTGATGTTGAGGAGCATGTTGAAACGCATAAATATTTGGCGTAATGAGTGCAGCAGCGGGGTGGGGCGGGTACTGGTAATAAGTGTTTTGCCCTTGGTTATGATGGGCCTGGGGAGGTGCACGGAACTGAAAGAGAAAAAAAACGTTATGAAACATTTGAACTCAAAATTAATGACGAGTTAATTGAGTTTTACAAAACGTCGCTTTCAGTCAAATGACAATTTATCAGACTTAATATCGTTGAGTACAAAACAAGTGGTGCTAATACTACTACCTGCATGGCTGGAATTTGAAAATTCACGGGTTGTTGCTGAAGACCAGATACTTGGCTTGGAACATACATCGCCGACATGTTGGGATGGGGGTACTGAATCTGTTGAGCACCGTTTCCAGCTACCCCAGCCATGTTTATCACCTGGGCATTGCTGCCACCCTGGCCACCTCTGTGATTCATCCCTCTAGGTTGTTGAGGCCTTGGAGTGCCTGTGTAGTAACCCTGTAAAATTGAAATAATTATTGACAATTACTGAAAGAAAATTGACAGGAATTTTGTATTGAACAAGTTGCAAGGGAGCTTACTTGATTGGCTGATCTAGGTGGATTTTGAACAAATACAGGGATGGATTGTGTCTGTAAATGACCCTGTTTCCCCATTTCTTGTGGTGATGGTGTATGTACAGGAGGAGTTGTTGTGGGTGCCGGACCCTGAGGTTGCTGTGATTGAACACCAGGTGTAGGTGCCTGAGGAGCCTGCTGACTACCAGCTGCTGGGCCCCCTGGTGGTAAACCTGTTGTTGACTGTCCTATCGATTGTATTCCTCCCAGTGGAGGAGGGCCTCGTCCTCCTGGGACTCCTACGCTGCCCCCTCCTCCACCCACCTGCCCACCTGGCTGGGCACCGTAATTCTGTCCAGGAACATGAAACTCCGATCCTGAAAGACAAAAAAAAAACAATCATTAATGTTATTATTTTTCACTGATTTAAGTACAAATTGAAAATCTCGAATAAATCCCAATCTCTAGGCTGGTGGACAATTATAACTCAGTCCTACAATTTTCTAGTATGTACTTCTAACCTTCCGAATGCTTATTCAAGTAATGCAAAAACAAAAAAAATATGGGAAATCGTTTTTTACATTTTGAGTCTTTTAAATTTTAATCTAGAAATCCCAATCTAACTATCAAACTTTTAACTTTGAGAATTTAATTTGGAACACTCAATTTGGAAAGGGGCAAAGAATGAAAACTTTCCAATCTGAAACCAAATAATCGAGTCTTCATATATTCCGAATTTTTAAGAACACTAAAAAAAATCCAGAATGAAAGATCAACAGGTTTCACAAGTATTATACATAAAACTCGATAACGTAAAGCCGTAGCATATTGTAAAAACCTACACTCGGATTAAAATTGCAGTGGCAACATTCGTCCAGCTGGAAGCCAGGAAAACCAGGATCAATGAAGAAAAACTGGAATCACGTGCACTCGTAAGCAAGAACTTGTACGTCCAAGAAAAATAATTTCTGCGACATTGTTGCACTCGAGCACCAGGTTCGAAATGAAAGTACTCGAGATAGACACGAACAGGCGATTAAGTGTGTGTCGTTCAATTGACACGACGTCGCACACACAGACATTAAACACGCCTGTACCGAATGACGTTCCATAAAAAACGACCCACTCCAAAGACTTTGAGGTTAAGTTGTCCGATCACGATAAAACTTGGAATGGCGCTTATCAAAAGTGAACCACCATTTACTAAACATGAAAACTAGATAAGAAAAAAGCCATTTCGAATTAACTTCTCCGCTTTATTCACACGAAAAGAATCACGTGTACACTAAACCTCCACGTGTTTTTTTTTTGTAAATTCGCAAAGGAAAATGTCTAAAATTTCTTTAAAAATATAAAAAGGGCGTTCGCAAATTGTTCACTAGGAATCTCCGAAAGACCGGATATCTGTGTGACGTCACGAAGGAAGTGGTCGAGATCATATATGTACGCGTTTCGAGAATCCTTCTTAACGATTGCACTTACTAGGGGAACTTGGGGCTCCAAAAGGAAAAGTCATTAACGTGCCACAATGGATGAATTTAGCCACGTCAAAAGTCGTGACAGCGCTAACGGTACCAGGAATCACAGAAGACTATCACGCACCACAGATAACAAACGAGAGTGAATGTTTTAGAATATTTTATGATCGCAATTGTAAGTATCGCTAAAGGCTAAAGGAAGCCATTTTTGCACGTGTGCGTAGGAAATTTTTGGAGTTTAAGATGACTGCCCTCTGGCGGCTCTAGAGTGCATCAGTTGCAAGGAAAAGGGGGGCGAGGCCGGTGCCTGTCTGCCTTGTTATCAGGACCGTATCAACACTTTTTAGCATCGGACCTTGTTCTATACTTCTTGGAAAATATATAGGTTACAAAGTGTCGACGAAAATACTGCAATTTTGGAAATTCGAGGAGGAACCCAAAATTTTAAAATAAAAATATCTGACTTCAAATTGTTCGATTCAACATCTTCGAAAGCATTATCGACGAGGAGAATTCCTTTCAGACTTAAAGGTGGGAAGAAAACAAACCATGCAGATAAGATAAAAATATCTCCTTACAGAGTTTGAAGACTATTTCCAGAACTATATGTCTGTAGAATCAAAGATCCTTTTTTTCTAATATCATTTCAATATCATTTTCTTTTCTGTCTTCTAGCTTCTATTTTCTAACATAATAGACATCTGAGTGTCCAGTAAGTATGGGAAAGGCCTTTTCAACAAGATGCAAGATGGAGACTGAGACCCTTGAGACTTATGTTGGACACCAAGGATAGGAGGAACTCAATAGCCTTACACGAGGTCACGATGTTCATCAGCGTTCATCGTGGGCTGGCCTAGAGCGCATTCTGGAATGCGGGGGGCCGAACCCGCTGCCTACGTCATTTCCCGTTGGTTGAGTGACGTAACGGAGTCTGCTCAATGGAATTTTCACATAGCAAAGTTCCAAACATGTACACTGCACGTGTGTGGCGTTTACAACTTTTTATTAGACCATCTCCCTGAATTGAAATCCATGACAAGCTCAGCTTATTGATCATTAAAGAAATTAAACTAAAAATGATAATTTCGGCGTCTCCATTCAGATGTCAACCTACCTCTACAGTCTATATTTATTAAGTATGAAGCTAGGTCAACCACTCATGCGACAAAATCTAAAATTAGCTTATATCCATTTAATTTTAGATTTTGGATGGTTTAGGATAAACTTTCTCCAAGAATAGCAACTCCCTTGTAATTATTTTTTTACAGGATTATAAATGGTTAAATGACTTTAAGGGCGTTGGACCCAAGTGATAAGTTCAAAATTCCATTCTCCATTTTACTCAACGAAAATTATAGGTAAATATGTTTTCGCTCTGTAGCGCTAATCTTTGTTCAAATATAAGACTGCATACAGAGCGAAAAAATATTTAATTTCGATACTTTTTGCATAAAACGAAGAATTCAAAATCTAACTTCAAAATTTAATATTTTCATTTTACTTAAAAAATATTTGAATATTTAAATATTTAAATATTTCTTGCTCTGTACGCATAATTCTAGTTAAAAATTGACTAATTCTACACAGGGAAAAAATTCCAAATTTAATATTTGTTGAGTAAAATGAAGAAATCGAGTTTTTAGATTGGAACTTGGCACCAACACCCTTAAAAGTATTGGACACACCGCTGTAATCTACAAATTCAATTTTTTTACTTTGCTCACAAAATATTGAAATTTTCACTCTGTAGATACAATTCAAATTTGATAAGTCTTTAGATTAAAATGATATTCATTGCGTTTCAGTGTTAAATTTGAATGATTTGATTTAAGAATATTCAAAGTACGTTTTTAAACAGAAATTTTCACTCCTTGTGAATGTCATGAAAAGCATATTTCCTGAATAAAAATGCAAGGGTATGAGATTCAATCAATGAGCAGTTTCCCACAATATGTAGTACTTGTCTCGACGTCTGCAACAAGCATCTTCGGACAATTTGCCACGTGCCGTACTATTTGCGTTACATTGCGATATGTCGCAGTAGGAATTCAATATCGTCAACTTGCAACAGGATCGTTATGATAATCATATCGCGGAGGAAGTTATTCTACCTTATTTAACAACCTACGACTTTGCACCTTCAACAAAGAAAAATCGATTTAATTAAAATATTTTCAATTATTTTTATTAAGACAAACCCTAGTTTGAAAATAAAAATTTACAACCCAGAGGAATACACCGGAAAGATAATATGTATATAACTTTTTAAATATCCTAAAACCGATTTTTCGCAACTCGCACAAATCTATTTTATGCTCTTTTGAATAATCAATAGAAGATAAAAATATTCTATTTCCTTCAACAATGAGTTTTCCATTACATAAATATATTACGTGAGCAGTTCCACGTGTAATGTCCGAGACTAATTTATTATTACGTCACGTTTCGACATTCGAATCTACACTTTTGTTCCAGGGAGGAGGTAGACCCGATCGAACATCTGCACGAGGACGAGAGATGGAATGCATTTATCGATTGACCCATATCGCGAATAATATTGCCTACGGCGTCAGTAGTTAAAAAATTGACCAAAAATGAAAACCTAACTTTACCCAAAGTAGAGCTCCAAACTTCCCTTCCTCTCGCAGTTAGGTAAATTAAATTTTAAATTGAATTTACATACGCGATACTGGAAACGAATTTGATTTCCCAAATCGAATGACTTTCTAAATGAATAACGTGGAATTCAAAAATAATAAGCAGTGGAAAAATTCGGCTAGGGAGACCTCTTCAGATTTTGGGTGTCGGATTGAAAACAGAAATATGTCTCGTTTGCGAAAAAAAAATTAAGTTTGGCCTGACCTAACGAACGAGCCAACTTAAAATCAATGGCAGCCTTGCGCGATGGAACAAGAGGGAAAGGGCTTGCGGTACTCGTGTTCTGCATGTGTGAATGTTGAGGAAGGACACGAGTACCGAGAGCACCTGCTTCTCCTGACATGCTGAGCTGAGCTCAGAATACAATAGAAGAAGGCTATTCAGTTTTATCGAACGTTTCTCTGCACCTCATTCCCCTCATTATTATCTCAGTGAATGGAATACGCACTCGTCGCATTTCACTGCAATCCATCCAGTTGAAATGAAAAGAGTTACAAGTGACAAGTTTTAAATAAAAAGTCAAGAGGATTTAAATATATACAAACTACATATACAAATCTTTTCATTAGAAAAATTAATCAGTTTTCGAGGATTTCAAATTTCCGTATGGGGTCATTCAAGAGATTATTTCCTTTAGAAATAAAGTTGTTATTATGAAATATGAAAATCAAGAAGAACCTGAATGGTTAGACGAGGTAGTGGTCGATAAAGATCTTTTAGATCTTGAACAGGAAAAGCTCCTATTATAACAATCGAAAGTTATCTGAACAATCTATAGATCAGTTAACTTTGACAATGATAATAATTTACCGCGCTGTTATATTTTACACTCCATAATTATTTAATATTTATGTTGAAGATCATAATATATACTTAAAAAAATTCTATTACAATCTAACTTTCTCTGCTTGTGAATTATCTTCTTGTCTGCTGTTAATCATAAAGCAAATTGATGTTTTCAGTATTTTTTTATAATCTTGGAAATTTATCACGTATTTTCTAAGGATTGTCCAATAAATATCACAGCCTACTTTGATAGAGGGTAAAATTCTATTTTGGTATCGCACTAGCTAAAATATGGGATGAAAACTGGAGACTGTTATTTTCGTATGAAGAGGTAGTTAATCTGACCCCGTGACCCATCTGCAGAGACAAACGGTTCCAATCTATTTAAAGATGCGTAAACGAGCTCAGGTCAAAGACGACATTTACGTGGATAATTCAAGATTTTCGAGGACATGTTCCACCGAGAAAGGCCAATTTTATACGAGACTTGAAGGCAAATTTTAGAACTGGCTCAGTTAACCGTGCACCGATGAATCACCGGGTCAACGATTGACTTTTCGATTAACTTGAACAACTTCAGTAACAATGGCACTTGATGTTATAAATTCATCAATGAATGTCTCAGCAACGATTTTCCTTAAGGGCATTGTATCCAAGTTTTAAATAGAATTTTGATACAAGTTCTATTTAGAATTTCGATCCAACGCCCTTAAGAGTGTGTGCTACTAAAACTAGGTCATTTACCTCCGTCTGATCAAAACGGAAGTTTTTCGACTAGTTTCTTAAAAAATATCCTACTGCTTAGAAAATTATAAGATACTAAAGCAAGCGAAAAACAAGCATTGTAAAAAAAAAGAAAGCTATGCCGAAGATGTGATGAAGGCTTCCATTGGTCGCAGAATATATTTCCTCAATGGAATAAAATATTTTCAATTCTTTAGGGATTTCTCTCTTTGTTCTAGGAAACCAGGTTGACTACTTTCGCAAGGAAGCTGGCAAGGTTAACGGAAAGCATGTTTAAGCGAAAATCCCCCGGGAATCAGAGTGAAAAGAGTCTAAAAAGCAGTTTCCGCGAGTCGTTCATGAAATTGAAACGAAAATTTGAAAGATTCAAGACTCAAAATCAAAATCTCTAAAGTTATTCCAGGTTGGCGTGGACATTTACGGTTTCTTAAATTTCGCTGGAGGAAAAGTAAATAAACACATAATTCTCCAAAAAAGTAAACATCTAGATCTTAATCTTTCAATATTGAGACACTATTGCTTCATCTGACGCAACAGAATGGAGGGAAAAACTCTCTCAGATCAAAAGAAACTAGATTGGTAATGATCAATTGATCAATCGCGTTTCATTGCAGTGGAAATGGGAATTTTAAGGCCAAATCATTATTTCATCAGTTGACCTAGTCGAGAACCAAACCAGAATATCTTTATAATCTCCAACTTTAATCACTTCACCTAGTTTGCAAAGCAAATTCTGTAAATCAATCCACCAAATCTCTCCTCCCTTTAACTCATATCAATCGAATGGACTAGTTTTCAACATTCTAAGACACCAACCGCTTCCACAATTTCGGATCCTAAAATTCAAAAGTCCCGATTTTCCGAAACCCTTTGAATCAATGACCCAGTGACCTTGTCGCATTCCAACTTACTAGCTGCCGCCGTAATGATGCGATACTGCGGTGGCGCCTGTTGATGCTGTGTCTGCTGGTTTTGATGTTGATGATGTCCGATGTTGATCGTGAGTTGATGCTGGGCATGGTTGAGATGGTTGAGATGTCCATGTGGACTCGGTGGAGGTGGTGGTTGGTGATTGTGTGGATGCACGTGATTGTGGGTATGGGCATGGGGCTGCATCGTAGGGGCTGGATTTTGGGGATGTGGTGATAGGTGATGAGGTCCTCCACAGTGTGGTAGCAGACAGTGTATGGACGCAACGCCCACGGCGCCATCTTTCGTGACACCATATCTGGAAACCATATTTCCTCCGTTTCCGATTCTTCTTGGTCTCGAGACCCTCAACCAGTCATGGGGCACCATTGCTCCATGATGGTCTCAACTTCTAAGGCAACACTGGCTCCAACCATCCCTTATCTCCTAAGACTCCTAAGTTTCAGGCACATGCTGCGAAATTTGCTGGACCAGGATAATTTTCTTTCGTTGCAGTGAGGCAGTTTCGTGGATCTTCTTAGCCTTCAAGTTCAGTTTCTTATCCTAAATTTATCATTTTCTTTATCATCAGTTTATCAATTGCTTTGTTATCAGTTCTGTTTCGTGTATCTTTCTTTCTCTTATCTGGTCTCTTTTGCTGTGGTTTCGTGACTTATCTAATCATTTTTCAAAAATCAGTCACGTTTTAAGGGATGATGTGGAGGTATAGTGTTGTAACGAGTGGAGACCTAATCGAGCGTTTTTGTGAACAGAGGATGAAGGCTCACTGAAGGAAGAAAATCGCATTTTTAGCACACTCACAAAAATACCAACATCAACATAGACACTCTCAAGTCACGTCAAGTAAAAAAAACCCACTCAGCACTGGACACTTAGACTACTTGGACGATTTTTTATTCATCTTTATCACCAAAGAGAATTCGCATCTGACATGCGAGCTGAAAGCGCGCGACTGTCAGAGTTGGTGTATAACCGAGGATTTCAGGTGGACAGACTATAGCGGCTTGCTTGTGCCAAAATCGATATTAAAGACTCGGCGGGCGTCCTGGTCCCTCTCCCGCCACCTCTCGGTTCCCTGACTAGCTGCAAAACTTCCTCCTGCTCATAGGTCACGCACCCAAAATCGTTCAAAATTTTATCACCTTCCCCTTCACAACATTGGTTTTCAAACATCCAAAATCTCTTTCAAAAAGAGTTCACAATATACAGGACAACAAAAAAAACCCACATTTGGTTCTCTTTGTAACAATTTTAGAAGGTCTAGGCCACTTTTAAAGCACAAACAGCATCTTGATAAATTGGTGGTTGCGAGGGCCGTTGTGAGAGCGAGAGTAGCTGTCAGACTGGAGGCAAGCAGTGAAAAAAAATTCGACAACCTCGTCTCGACGGCGAATTCCTCTGACAATAAAAATGCAAGAAGATTGCAGACTCGTAGTCTACAAGTCTGTAAGAGTGTCAAATTTGGAACTTGTGTTATCAATTCAAGTTATTTGGTTTAGCTTTGTTGTTAGTTTTAGGAAATGTTGTTTTCCAACTTCTGGCGGGTTTCTTGATAATCCTGAGAGGTGGATGGCACCAAGGGATGCGAAACACGACACCTGGGTCGATTAGAACCGAGATTTATTGTCACGCGATTCGTATGTTTTAAATTTAATTCACTGTCAGAAAAAGTGCAAACGAGTAGCGTTCCCTTTGTCAGGGACGCAAAGTAGACTGATGCAGGTCGGCCCTCCGCGCACGACCTACGAACCGCGACCCCTACCCGCACAATTCTGCAACTACCAAGAAATCAGGGCCGTAGTCTCTTTTAATAGTAAAAATGAAAATAAGGTATAACTGGTATAAAGGATTATTAAGAGATTGTAGTTGATGAAGGAGTAAGAAAGTGAAATTAGAAATGATCTCGAAGCAAGGAAAGATTTTGACAAGCCCCAGGAACTAACTTTAGCTACTGATGACGCAAACTATCATTAATTACTGAATCAAGCTATCATCTCAAATTTCCAATAGAAAAATTATTCAATAATAATCTATGATAATGAGCGGATAGGAAATACGTATTGGTCAAGGATGAATAGTTGACAATAAAAGAAATCAGTCAAGCAGGGCTAGATGAATATTAAACCCGATATGAAGGCCGGAGCATGCAAATTATAAGCATGGAAGGGCTGCTGATTTCTGATAAAGCTTGTGCAACATTTTGATTTATTCATTAGATTTCATTTTACAATCGAAATTAAGGCATGAGAATGACAACTGGATAAAAACTGTTTAAGTCGACTCCTAAACAATACATAAATTAATCGGATTTAGGGATCAACCCATATAATTTTTTATCCAGTTATCATTCTCATGTTTTCGATGGGAAGCTGCAATTTTTTGAAATTTTTGGGTAATCATGAGAGACGAGGATTTTGTGGTATATTGTATAGTATAGAATTGCACATACGCAAAAAAGAAGAATTCCTTTACTAGCGTGGATGCAGTACAAAGGACGAAATCGTATTAGCCAGAGTTGTGCGCAATTGCGCATGTAATGCTTCATTCGTAATAACTCCACATGGACTACGCATGCTGGATTTCATTCTGATAATCTAAACACCGCGGGTTCTCCATAAAACACATCATAAAAATATCCATCCTCTTAAAAAGGGAATAGCTAAGTGGACTATTTACACCCTTTCTTAGATTTTAGTCTAGCAATTTTTGAGTCTTTATTAAAAATCGTTTCATCCACCTTTTAAGCAATTTTAATTAGGAGCTAGCCCTACATTAGACCTAGGGGGACTCCTCGTGTTTCTCACCCTTTATCCAGGATTTGAATGAACGTGGATTAGTCACACAGCTGGCGAAGGGAAGAATCGATAGAATTAATGTAGGTATTGTATATTCATAATATTGGTAGGTATTGAGTTGCCCCAAAAACCGATACTGAAGAGAGATTTGGGAATACGAATAATTACCGATTTTGCTCTAACGACTTAAGACCGCGCAAGAATGTTTGATCGATCCTCTCAAGGCCTTTCTTGGCACAGATAGAAGCAGTGCAGCAGACTTGGAAATTAAAAAACCCTATAAAAACCTAGGTTTAATTTATTTGATAATTAAAATTAGTTTAGTTCATAAGAAGTATCATTCAAAGGCAAAAAATACTTAAACAAGGATTTATCGAAGTAAGCTAACATCTCAATTTTAAATTGGAGGAATAAATCATGACGTGGTTTCAAGTGAGAAAATCAGCACGAAATCCGATACGCTAATCTTGGAATTCGTGAGATCGAAAACACTACACTTTTTGGACAACTAAAAGCTCATAAAATAAATGAATTATGTGCTTCAGATTAAAAGAATCAAGTCCAAAAATGCAAGTTCCCAATCTCTTCAAAATGAAAAGACCTCATTCCCCAATCTGTCCACCAAAGTAAGCTCATCGGCCCTGACGGAGGTTTATGAACAAGGCAACAAGTTCACGACAGTGAATCGACTCGTGACGAACGCCGGGGCGTTGTCTCGTCACCGACTCGTGTAAATCTTGAATACCAGGTTGTGAGCTTAGTAGTATTTGTAGATTCAAGAGCTCCCACAAATCTACTGACGGAGAGCTTTTTGTGTCTAGGGTAGGTTACGATGTTCGGTAACCTAGTTTCGCTGGTGCACCAGGCCAGCCTGCAGTACCGTGCTTCACGATCGATACCCTATATGTACTCTACTCCCCCAAGCCTAGATTCACTCATCATCTAGGATAGGCGCAAGAAGGGGTTGCATGACCTACTTTTCCCTTTAAAATTCGCCCACCAGTTCCATTTCCCGCACTTCAAATCCGATCATTCTTCATCTCCCTAGTGTCTCAAACTCCTAAAACAACCTCCCTCAGCTAATTAAGAATCAACAGGCCTTCATTTCCTTACATCTTCCGATCCAAATTTGAGCGAAGAAGTCTTTGTTTTCAATCATAACTTCAGTGAAAAAAAGAGAATCAAATCTAGACTAGTTGGCTATGAATGAATGAATTTGAATTAATCAGTTTCAGCAAATCAAGATTTTATCTCCCTGGCATGGAAGTATCAGTCACAAGTCAAGTTCAAGGATCAAAAACACCAGGCAGGAATAAAATTTACTTTCAAGAAGCAAAGTATTTCATTTAACCAGGGTCTCTTTGTCTTAAGTAAAAAATATTCGTGCTTCAAGTTCAAACGAGGAACCAAGTTGAATGACCACACATTTCCAAGGAGATTTGATTAAATTGGCAAGATTTTCTGTGAGGGGAGTGGAAGGATTAGTGAAGGATGAAGATCGAGGAAAGGAGGGGAGGGTCTTCCTTGTGTGGAGAAATGAGCAAAAAGGAAACTCTCAGCAGATCGCATGAAACTAACAAAATAAAAAGCAGAGTTGTAGACGAGGTGGAGGTAGGGTTTTAACCTCAGGCAACCTTCGGACGTCCCGGTTCAAATGCTTCAGCCAGACAGCTAGGGTGGTTCAAAGACCTCGGACGAAAACATGGCTGCTGACTCACAGTCTCTGTCTCTTCACTATTAGAGAAAAATCGCTCTTTTCGAATTTAAAGCTGAACGCAAATGAAAGAAGTGCTCCAATTCAAACGAACGTTGACCTAGCTCTCTACCTTGGCCTTCAGGTGCCAAAATTATCTTGAGATTTAGAATCAGATGTTTAGACCTTTTTGATTAGGGTGTATTCTGAATTTTGCCCACGAAATTCCCGCATTTTTCCCACTTATAAATATAAAGTTCCTCGTACGATAGAAAAGGTGATTTTTCAATAAAAATAGGTGAGAAATAGGTTTCAAAAGAGTTTCAGAATTTTCGTAAGATTTTAAGGAGAATTTAAAGGATTTCAAAATACTTTAAGTGATTTTTTGATGATTTTAAAGAATTCGAAGTGATTTCTAAAAAATACAAAAGACCAATTTAGTTTCCCCAACTTTACGCTCAAATAATAAATATTTTTTTGCTAAAACTAGGCCATTTACCTTCGTTTCGTACAGACGAAGGTAAATGGCCTAGTTTTAGCAAAAAATATTTATTATTCCAAGCGTAAAATTGGAGAAATTAAATTTGCTCTTATAGCAATTATCATAATATATCCTATATCGATTTAAAGGATTTTAAAGAATTTGAAGAAATTTCGATTTGGAAATAATTTTTAAAATTTCAAGAAATTTAACAAAAGTTGCAAGTGACAAAAAAAATATTTTGATTGATGAACCGAAAAAGTTTTTTCAAGCCGGAAACGACTGACAAATTAAATTCACTTCTCACATCAAAAATAAAATCAAAGACAGTTCCCGGATTTTCCCGGATTGGCTCAATTCCCGGATTTCCTTAAATTCGATTTCTTTTTTTTTTTATAAAGCGGTAGAAATACGAGTATGGACAAATGCAAATACAATGTTAAGTCCAAGATCCACAAATATGAAAAAAGATCAATATTTTAGAGTCAATCACAGGTCAATGAATCTTTTCTTAAATTCCTTTGAAGTTAGCTGCAAAACTCAGTAGATTTCGATATTAAGATTCAGTTTAAAGAATCAAGTTTTGGCGTGTGTGGGTTTCGTATAAAGGGGAGAATGAACGAAATATGGTTCTCGTCGGGGCTTTGAACGAGGCTGAGCCGTTGACCTTGGGGAACGGCATGAAGACCTCGTGGTGCGGAGTAGTTAGTAGTGGATTGTAAAACCCTCTGTGGATGTTTCACAGGGGTTAATACACAGATGACACACGCACCCGGGAGGGGAAGCAGAACGAGGAGGGAGCTCAGGACAACGAATGTCTGGTCTCGATGGAAATGGAAGTCGTGCTGAACTGCCGAAGGGTGGGTCGATATTTACCGGCCTTCCCGTAAGGGCAATGACCTACCACCCTACCCTCATCGCCATTGCTACCCTTATCATGAGCCTCCCACCCCACCAATTCTAAGTGCGTAAGATACTTTGAGCTATCCCCAGGGATCGAACAAAGAAACTTGGCCCTTTGCCTAGACTCTCACACCCGGAACCAAAAATTCTTTAAGCAAACCTAGAAATTGAAATAACATTAAAACAAATAAGAACAAAAACAATACTATGACTTGAAAATATATATAGCAATATTCACAATGAATGGAATGCAAATCTTTGTAAAAAAAATTGATGTAACGAAATTTTGGTTGCTAGTGTAATAAATGAAAAGGAATCTAGATTGTCTCTAAAGAGAATATGTAAAGAATAAAATATCTGTAAATATTAATCGAACCTGAGGAGACCATTCAGAAAAAATTTGAATGGCTTTTTAAATGAAAATAAAAAAACAAACAATTTTATGGAGGTATTGTTATCTAATAATAGTTTTATATCCTTTCGCCTACAAAAAATACATTGGACCTCTAGGGAACCGTTTATTTTTGATTCATGAAATGCTGAGGATATGAAAGTGCTCTTAGAGAAAGTATAAGGTTATTGCCCACAAAACTCTGCACAATTTATTATCACGAAATGTCCCCGGTTTTCCATTTGAACGATAATTTGGACTTCCTGTCCTTTATAGAAAAATAGGAGAGACCGGTTTTATCGTTATTCTAATGCAAAGATATTCAGAAGAAGAATTATCGAATTTCGAAATTCAAAACAAAAAAAAAAAAGAATACCAAATATGAATTTGTAAAAAGTAGAGGAGCTTCTAATTTGCATAAAATGTTTTATATATTCAAGTTAAAAGCTTCTAAAACTAAAACCTTTCTTTAAATACGATCAAATTGTGAAGAATCCAAACTTGGATCGAAATTTCGCTTTTAACATTTTTCAAACTAAATCCTTTTAGAGCCTTCTAATCCTGACTTTCAAAATTTGAAAAAATGCCAACTGTTGAGACCCTATATATTTATTATTTATCAGATATATCAGATAAAAAGCTCAGAAAAGAGATTTGAGTCTCCATCTAGCGACAGAATAGTTTATGAGAACTTGAATCTTAGCCGGTAAATAGAAGATCATCGAGGACGGAAATCTCATTGACAAATCGAATCACGACTTGCATCTCCTGCTCTGAAGAAGCGATACCAAACCCTAAAACAAATTACACAATTTCAATAAAATTTGAATGAGGAAAATTTCTGAAGACAATTTTATTGCCGAGAAAAGGGGGATGAAGTCTACTTAATCTTTTAATTGACATAATCTAAGGTCTAAACCTGAGAATGCACTTTCAGAGTCGGAAAATTATGTAGTTAGCGAGCTGTGTGGAACGGAATGAGGCCAAGGCGGAAGTGAACAATTCTACTGACCGACCTGTTAACATCTGTTCTTTTGTTAAAGCATGCATTCAAGCACGTGGCGCGATGCTAGCAGCCAAAAGTGTCAAGAGGGGAGGAAAAACCACGAACATGTCATGATAAAAACGTGATCTTTCATTTCGCGTGTCGAGAAGACGTGCGAAATTGGTATAAATAAAAGGGATTGTGAAATCTGAAACTCAAGGCAATAAACTACTTTTTTCAGTTAGTATCGATTTCATTCGTAAATCAATGACCGAACAATGACTCCACTTGGTTTCTCTTCAATTCAGAGTAGAATTAAGATTCGAATATTCAGGATTTGAATAATTTCCATTAATATGGAGCATAAAAGAATTGCAAATTGCAATTTTATTATATGTAATCATATAGTGTCCTGACTTGATAGCTTTGATTCATGCATCCAATTTGTTTACCAAAGCCTTCTCTAGTTATAATTTACACGGCTAGGATTACGCAAAGTGAAAGCGGTCGGAGAAGGAATAAGCTAGATTTTTTTGAATAAAAATCTAGAAATAAGAAAAAGAACCTTTCCAAGACCCAAGCACGATTTGAGATAATATGTTTGGCTTAATACTGTTATCTTTATATTAAAAACAGTTGAAACGTCATTTGCAAGACATTTGAGTTGTGTTTCCTGAAGTGACGTTTAACATAATAAATGTTCAATTTTGCAAAAATAAAATTCAACATTTTTCGACATAAAATAACAAAATCGAGGTTTGAAATTTATGCAAATCTTTCATACGACTGGCTAAAATAAAAACCTTGTTGATTTTGTTATTTTATTAACGAATTTCACTCAATTTTTCCAGAGAATAAATATTTTGCACTAAAACTGGCTACTTTCCTCCGACTATGTACAAAAGTTACAAAACGGAGCTAAATGGCTTAGTTATAGCAGAAAATATTTATTATATGAAATGAAAAAGAGTTTAAAATTCCGTAAACATCTCAACGAGATGTTTACTATGGTTTAACTTAAAGTGACTGGAATTCCTAACTGTTTCTGTGTTGTTTCCTGCCCGATCTGCCGCCAGCCTGTCCTGTTGTCCGCGGATCGCTCCCTGACCTTCTTTCTGGAACGTGTGAGAACATATTTCCACCTGTTTGAAGCAAAATCAGCGGTCTGTCAATGATTAGGTCTACAGGATTAAAGGTTATTGCTATCGTAAATAAGCCAGAGGTCCGTCTCAAACTTTCCATTGCTTTTCAAATCAGTGCTGCAACGAAGAGATTATAAAACAGAAAATAATTTTTAATTATCTTGAAAAAAAAAATCTGTTATAAAAAATACAAAAATAAAATAAAAATAAAATCTCGCAGCACTGGCCTGAATATAGAAATGAAGGATTTTATGGCTTTGACATTTATATTGGAAACCCTAATTTTACATGGTTTCGGTATTAAAGATAAGTTTTTATGTACATAATTTAGAATATGAAGGACATGTAATTACTATATGTAATAGCAAATTATGTTTTCTCCAACTTTGAACTCGCCATAATGAATATTTTTTGCTAAAAGCAGACTATTTACCTTCATTTCATAACAGACTGAGGTAAATAGTCCAGTTTTAATGAAAAATATTTATTATTACGAACGTAAAGTTGGCGAAACTAAATTGCTCTTATGGTAAAGTATCACATGCGCTTCAAAATGTTAATTTAAATTCTAGAATCAAAAACGTGGAACAAAACCGAAAAGTTCCATAATAAAAAAAGACTACTAATCATAAAGTAAAAATCGTTTCTATGGAAAAGTAGGGCGTCCAATACGGTTAATGCATTTGTGTTTTTTGTATTAAAACTAAAAAAATGATTACGAGATTGTTATTAATAGCTGTTAGACAGTTAGTATTGTAAAAACCATGATATTGTGGTCAATAGCGACATTAACAAGGTTAAAAGACAAAGGTCCCCAAGACAACCGTTTTCACATTCTTAAAAAAAAAATGAGTATAAAAATCAGTGTACATAAGCATAAAAATTAAATATGAAGGGAATAAAACATAATTAAAATTTCATATGTATACAGTTTTCAGCAAATTGCTCACATCCCATGAAATTTCGTAACTGTAGGGTGTTAAGTAAAATAAAAATGTTTAAAGCGGTCTTGTATGTTTATGAGGCAAATAAACATGCAATTTTCAAGAGTGGTATCGTCAGTTTGTTTTGTGTTTATAAATAGTAAATTAAAATAATTTTGCGCAACTGGGTGCAATAAAACTTGATGAATCGATATGCAATCACGAAATTATGATAAAGACGAAGCGATTAACTCGCTCGGTATTTTACTCATCGCAATAGCCTAGAGAAAGTTCTTGTCAGCTGCAGTCTCTCATTAATGAATAACTTTACACCAACAATAAGTTAGTCATTGCCACACACGTCTACGTATGTCCTAAAAAAATTATTATTTTTTTGTTTGGTTAAAGAATATAACGAGTTATGTACGAAAAAAGTATCTAAAAAATTATTATATGTAAATCTTGCGACTTCTTTTGCAAAGCTGAATATGACCTTGGGTACCATTTCGAAACTGCGTGAACGTGTGCCGTGCAGTAACTAACTTCTCATTTTTGTATCCTCGAGGTAACCGGCAATATATTTGCAATAAGACTAAAACAAAATTTTGAAAAAAAATATTCGACCGACCGAAGCCGTTGAAGTGCACTTTCTATCAGGAACTGGCAAAACCAGCTAGTTCGCCTGAAAGACCTGCGCCTTGTGCACGTGCTAAATGTCAAAACGTTAAAATATCGAAGTTACAAACACCGTGTTTTAATTACTCTGTACAGTAAATACAAAACTTCCATTTGCTGCAATTTTACCATAGCCAGAAAGGATTAACGAAGGTTCAAAGTTCAAAACTAAACAAAATAATACATTCTCTCTGATGAGAATGTAAAAAGATGGTATGCTTCCGAAATAAGTCAAATTTAAGTACACCCAATTTAAAGAAAGAGTAGTAAGATTTTCTTGAAAATATGATATACATAATCTATTTAAATTCCGGAAATACCTAAAACCCAATTGATACGATTATAAATAAGCCAAAAGAATAAAGCAAGATTAATTCTTTGATAAGCCCTTTTGTCGCTAGAGTAGAATGATAAATCGATTTTAAAAGTATATAATTTGATAGAAAAATAAAAACAAGAAGCTCGAGAGGAACTGATGTACGTGTTTTGGCTCATAGAGTTTGTGTCGCATTGCTGACAAGGCCGCACAAGTGGAGCAACATTAGATTCCGCCATATCTTTAAGGGCATGTGATACTTTTTGATCGAATTTAGCAAGATGAAACTTTTTTTTAATTTTG
>CAJFCP010000075.1:1604492-1616906 GCA_904066005.1 Synergus itoensis | reverse complement strand
TGACCAATGAATTTGAAAAACCCAGCAGAGAAGATATAATTAGATATAATATTAACGAGAAATAATAAAGATTATAGAATAATTTTAGGCGATTCAGAATTTTTTCAATGAGATTTCAACATTTTTTCCTTTAAATTAATTATTAAATTATTGGATTGAAGAATGGAAATTAAGGAGGGTTGAGAACACTGTTGTCAAGTTGCTAACTAAACGGCGTCGTTAATGGTATTAATTCTGAGTGGGAGTAGCCTCAGTAGCCACCTTGAGCAGGGATGTATAAATGTCTGCAATGATCTGTAAATCTGTATTTTATAGTCTTGGCAAAGATATTAGTTTTAATTACTGTTTTTATTTTACATCGATATTATTTTTTATTTTAGATTCTTAATTGAGTTTAAAGATACCTTTTCATGTAATGTAATTTCTGAATTTAAATAATGATTTCCCAAATATTATAATAACTTCTATTGAATTTCTTTATATTAACCCCAAATTTTGTTTATTTTATATATTTTTAAAAAGTATACCAATGTTAAGCAAAAAATATCTATTTCTCATATTCGTTGGCGAAATTCAGATGTCAAAATGTCTACGACAAAATTTAAGAAAATTCGTTGTTTTAATTAAATTAGGGACATTAAAGAACTTGAAACATTGAAACATCCAAAATGTGTCTAAAATTTCTTTAAACTTGTACATTTACTATTGAATTATTTTTTAACAAAAAATCACTTTCTAAAAATGTGTCGTTGCAGTGAATGAACATAGTAACAAGAAAGTTTTTTAATAAATCAAGAAAATGTAATTATACAAAATTTCTGCAAAATTGTAATTACTTTTCATTTTAAATGAATATTAAATAGTGCTTGTCCCCAAAAAAAATAACAAATTTTCTAACGATTACATATTATAGTCTCCGGGTTCTCCGAATCCTCCGAATTGTGAAATTATAGGTTAGAATCTCAAGCATTCAATGACGAAATTGAAAAATGTTAAATGTCATTCTCTCCGAAATATTAAAACATATGCCCAATATTGAAAACGTCCCACAAAAAACATTGAAAAAATCTCTTCTACTAAAGCACAGATCAATTACTTCAAAAAAATCGAAAAATAGCGTCAGCAAAAATCTAAAAAAATTCAACATGTTTCCTTCCTACCTTATTTCGTCAGATTTATTGTTTTCGCAAAAGCCATTTTTTTAAGTATAGCTATAAAGTCAATAACAAAAATCAAACTAGATGTCCCAGAGCTTTTGAATCGACAGTAATTGAGACTGAAACTTCAAAATACGATGCAATTTTTCTAGAAAAATGTTCAGTTGTCTCAAAACAACAAATCAGGGTAACATGTTTTGTTTTCATTGGAATCGATCCGAACCAAACGTCGAATTTAAATGTATTGTATACGCATGTAGAAAATGATTTACTTACATTTTATTGTCGGACCTCGTCCGTTACTTTTAAATGTTTATAAGCACTCAAAATTCTTGCTCTATTATCTAAATAATAATATATAACAACAAAAGAAATCAGCAATACGCAAAAAGCATTCACAAGAATTTTGCTTTGCGACTTAGCTGCCACCTGCTGGCACCAAAATTTGGTGTTTTGTTTTATGATTTATGATATGTAACGATATTTGTAAAATAAAATTAAAGTTATCGTTTTGTCAGATAATAAGTTGATAATAAGACGACAACAGCGTGGTGTAATAAAATAACACTTTCTACACATAACGTAAATTATTCACCGTTTTAAATTCTATACCAAAGCATTTTCGAGGGACAAAGTTTCAAGCGTTTAAGCGACTTGGATACGAAGTACTAGTAATGTCCGCTGGGGGCAGTGCTCTCAAAGTTGGCTCCCTGCGCGCGCAGCGCGTGTTGGCTTCTCGAGAAATTCTGCCATTGGCTGTAATTTGGCGCGCGATTCAAAATCGAATTAAATCAATTCGATTTTGAATCGCGCGCCAAATTTTGACCAATGGCAATATTTCTCCAGCCGTGAAGCCAATGTGTACTGCGTGCGCAGATCTTTGCAATAATATATAGCCTCAAAGTCTACTGTATGTAAACATAAATATATTATCCTCTTTTCAATCGAAAAGCTTTTTCCTTTTTATCAATATGACTTCTTACGGAAAAGCTGAAACTGAACAACTTCGGAAAAATTTAGAAGAGCAGCTTGACAGGCTCGTAGACGAATTGGATGATTTGGAAAATTGCCGGTTAGAATTCTTTGTTATACGCAATTCCGATTTGAATTTTAAGCATTATTTTAAATTATTGTGCTCGTTTTATCTATTTTAGAGACGAATTAGAAGACGATGATTATGAAACTACTAAGGATGGTATTATGGAGCAGCTTAGAGACTTAAACCTGAGTTTGAACAGATTTACTAGAGGAGCCGTAACTCTTGTTGATCAATTCGGAGCAATACAATTGGTAGATTTGAAGTTTTTACATAAATTTTATATATGCATGGTGTCAGCATACACTGTTTTAAGAAAATTAAATTAAAATTTTGTTTCTTTTATAGGCGACGCAGGCAGCAATCAGTGCAGCTTTCAAAACTCCCGCAGTGATCAAAATGTTTGGCAAAAGAGAACCTGAAAATTTGCGAAATCGTCTCGTAGAAATTGATCGAGATTTCAAGCTTGGAAAAATAAACGAAGACGAAAATGAGAGATTAAGAGGCGAAGTTTTGAGTGCTTTAAGGCAATTAGGAGAAAAACTAGATCAAGCTGAACTTCAATTATTAGAAAAATTGACCCTCAGCGGAGTAATACAGAGCGATTTTATTAAAATCAGTGGGAATATAAATGAAAGTCCCTCCTCGACAGAAGAAAAAGAAATTAAAACTTAAGTTTATAGACTTCTGATGACTATTGCTTTATCATTTACACTGATATTTATCGAATATACTATATAAAGTATATATATATATATATGTATATCGAATATATTATATAAAGTATTTAAGTCAATCAAAGGTAATCAGAATCTTTAGGCTTTGTAGTTACATATTTTAATCAGTTCTATTATAGATCTAATCTGCTTGTGATTAGAATATGATTCAATAAAATAATTTTATCATTTTTACCCCAAGTTTATTTATGAAACGTAACTCGTACAAGAACCTATCCAGTTTAATAATAAACATAAACAGGTGACCAATTCTCGAAGATAAATCTTAAATTTGAAATCGTAACCAAGTCTAACATCTATAGATGAATGTACATACCTAGTCATAAAATCGTTTTTTAATAATATCAAATTGGAACAGCAAAAATGCTTGGGTTTAAGAATGAAAGTTTCCATTTAACTTTTTTGATTGTAAAAAGGGAAGATAGTTCGAATGAAATGTAAACAGTTGACTAAGGACGAATTTCTTTACAGTAACTTTGGCCATTTGCTTTATCCTGTACAAAAGTACTTTATAACTTCTCTAGAAACAATGGATTGATTCTTAAATCTAAAAAGCGGAAGTCATACAGAGTTGATTTAAAAAAATTTGAATCCTTTAAATTAAAATCAGTCAATTTATGTTTGTAATCATTTTGTATAGAATTTTAATAGCTAAAGAACCTAAATTTTCTGAAAATTCAGCTCTAATTGTGCTATGTCTAATGTTTTTAACAATTATTAATTATTTGTTGCCTAACTACAATCTATTATGTTTCATCTCATTACGCGGCAAGTGATTCAAGGAAGAAATACGCTTTAGTTTATAGAAATCATGCAATTTCTCATCATTCGATTCCCCCTCGTATGAACATTAATTTTTATTTCAAAGAAAAAACAAAACAGTGAACTTGTATACTGAGAATTCTTTTAAATTATCTCAACGTAGGCAATATATTATATCAATTATTTTTCAATTTTTAAGGCGATTTTTGTACACAATTCTTGCACCATGTGCAATTTATCACAGCAATTTCTGCTAAACAGTGCCCGAGATATAAAGGGGTACATTCTTTAAGTTGCTTAACTTCTCTACTCTTAATCGAGTTTCAAAATTATTTAACAGATAATATAAAGACGAAAAAATCGAAATACTTCAATACAAAATGTAATGAATATCAATGTTTTGTTCAAAAACAAAAATAAAATTTACGACTTTTAGTAAAGATTTATAACATTTCATGATAATAAAGAAAATGTTTGAGACTTGAAACGGTCACAACTTGAAAATTCATGTATATGTACACTTTAAATGTCGATAAACATTTAGAAGAGAAGATAATATTTCCCAATTATGGAGTTAAATTTTCTTTTTGACTTACAGACTATGAATGCTTAATTTAGAGAAGAAAATTCTCCTCTGAAAAGAAGCAATTGGTCAACTGGTTTTATATAGTCAACCTTTCAGAAGAAAGGTTTGGAAAGAAGTTCCGTTATGTCGAAAAGAAATATTTGTGCTTTCAAAGACCTGCTCGACAAAGGGGATGAAGTTAATCGTTATCGCTTGCGACGACAAACTCTCTTGTGTTCTCGCTGCCAGTGCACTTGTTGGCAATCTGTACTGCAATAAGCGGTGTTCCAACAGCAATGATAAATTGCTTCTGCCTCGCAATTGTAGCACTGAACAAATAATTTTAAATCAGTTCAAATTTCAGAAATTACAATAAAGTATAAATATAAATTACCCATTGCTTCTTTTTGATTTCTGAAACAAGCTGCTGATGTCTATCCTTCAACTGTTGCAGCTCCTTTGCGTGCTCCGCCTGCAGATTTTCCATATCTCTGCACTTTTCTCGTTCTAATTCTTGTCGCACCTCTTCACGCAATTTATCCACAACACTAGTCACGGGCTGATCAGAAGTCCTACGTTCTCTTTTCAACTGTAAATTTGATTCGAAATTTATTCTGCTCTGTCTTTTCTAATGCAAAACATCAGAATAATTGTTTAATAATCATTATTTTGATTAATTACTGATATTACTTCTGTTTAAATGTTAAAATAATTAAATTACCTTAGCAGGTATAATTTCTGACTGAACCTGTTCAGTCTGTATAAGAACACATTTTGTTCTAGGTTCCTGACTGCTAGACGTGACCATATCTTCCTGAGATCCTTCCTTTTTTAGTCCCTCAGGACAAGAGCTTGAAATTTCCCTCGCGGGTTCATCCTCAGCAACAGGTAAATGCGGTACTTCCACGCTCTTTGGCCTCTTCTTCGATGTATCTCCTTTTCCCTCTTTCTCTGCTTTTTCTGATTGATCTGAACTACCTTCAGAGTTTATCCTTTCCACCTTGACCCTCAAGTCTTTCAAGAGCTGTTTTTTTGGTGGAGAATTCTTTGAATCTTTTGTACTGGATTTGTCAAACTTTGCCATTTTCGCAGCTTTGGAATCATCCAACATTTCATAGTCATTCTGGTGGTTTAAAAACTTACGTTTCCCAAGTTTCTGTAGCAGTCCCTGATGGTGTTTCAATTCATCGTAAGCTTTGGTCCATGCCACAGATTTTTTTACCTAAAAAAAGAAGAACAAAATGAGTATTTATAGACATTGCAGTACTCTGAAGCACTAAATAATATTACAAGTTACCCTTTTATTAAAGTACATTTATTGATTATGCAACTAATCGTGAAATAAAATATTATATTCACTAAAAATGAATGCAACTAAAAGTTATAATATTTTCACCTGTAGACTTTTAACATTCACGTTAATAGGGCGAATGAACGATTTTTCAATATTAGCCCTCAAATGTTGCCCTCCAAAAAATCTAACATCATAGATATCATCCTTGATTTGCATAATTTTTGCTGGCCAATAAGGATAACCTTTTTGTTTTGCATAAACTAATTTGTGAGGTGGTTCACAGGGTTTGCAGAACCACATTTTCTCTCCCTTCTCGTTGGAAAGTCGATAGCAATCAGAACAACGACGAATTTCTTGAAGATCGTAACAGCAATCCTCGTACATTCTGATTCCCATTTCTCCTACGATACTCTGTTCTAAAATATTAAATTAAAAATTAGACAATTCCCGTGTATCAAAAATATAATAAATATCAAGCATGAAAAAAAATATTTGTCAAGTTTCCGATTGTAATATATAAATTTAACCTACCTCCATGATAAATGATGATATTGTGGAGAATGTTGTGGGCCTCAGCCTGAAATTCTGCAAGATTTTTGTACTTCTTTTGCTGAGTTTTCGCGTCCATCATCGCAAGGTCCATATGATTTTTGATTAAAATTCCCGGTCTCCACGCATCATCTCCTTCGCTGATCCACGTGGGCCCAGCAAAACCACCAGGAGGCGCAACAGGTGGTGTTTTGTCATCAATGATCTGTCGATTCGTAATTTCTGCAGGCAGTTTTGCTTTCAGATGTCCACACATGTAACCCAGAATTTTATTCACGTCCGTCTTATCCTTGTAGACATCGTTATTTATTTGCTGAAAATAAATATATAAACCCAATTTCAAAATAGTTTTCATTGAGAACTGAGGAATTGAGACTGAATAAATAAAAATTTGTTGATAGCTTTGCTAGTTTTAATGACGAACCTCACAGAAATAACAGAGAGTTTTCGCAGGATTTTCAGGTATGTGGCACTCGAGATGAAAAACCCTATGACATTCTTGGCAACATTCGACTTTCCCAGCTTTGTGGCATTTAAAACAGTACCAATCATGTCCATCATTATTCGGAGGTTCAGTGGGTAATCTAAAACTTTCCTGTTCGATCCCTCCTTTCACAGGAACTGATTTCAAAGATATTAGTCCATCTTTCATTGCATTGTTCAATTCTTCCTGAGCAATTTGATCTGTGATTCCATACACTCGAGCCAAGTGTCGCATTATGCGATCGTAGGTGGGTAAATTTCTTTGGTGAACCGTGATTTTTATTGAGTCCCATATTCGCTGTATTGTCGAAGGATCCGTTCGACGTCTTACAGACATGGTGACTATTCACTGCAAATAAAACAAAATATTCGCTATATAATATTCACAAAATAAAAAATTCAGTACTTCAAACATTTAGGTATTTAAACATAAATGTATCATTTTAGGAAAAGTTATCTATAATTTTAAAATCATTTATAATAATACAAAAGAATTACTAATGAATTCTAAAAAAAGGAAGTAAATAATAAAAAAAACTCATTTTGAATACTAGAATCCTCCTATCATCACCATGATAAGAATGGAACTCTAGCCCCTATTCTTTGCTTTTTACAGTTACCTTTACAACATTTGCTGTGTATCAGAAAGGGACCCCCATGAATAAAAACTGTGTACTCTACATTAGGAACAATTGAAACGAGTAAAGAGAATTATTTTCTTTAGTCAGTATTCAGTGGTATTCAGTCATCGTTAGAAGTTCAACGAGACTTCTACCATTCCATTCACTAGTTAAAATATAAATCTCCGTATTTTTTTAATTTGATAAACTAATAAGAAGCTTTTATTATTTGTAATAGAAATGCACTCTGTGACATTAGCAGTGGCTGCCTACACACTTCTCGGATCAAGTTTTGCTTCACTTTTCTTTTTGCTAAAAGAAAATATTAAAAAATGTGTAAATTCCCCTTTCCACATTTTCTCAATGTCGGACGCTTTGAGTTCTATATTCGCGGCAATAATATTTCTCGTGAATCAATTAAACAGGAATCCAGCAAATCATGAAGTAGAGAACAATATTAACAATACCTACAGTATAAAGAATATGACCAAATTCAACCGTGATATTATCCAATTTCTCGAAAATACAGAAGAAAGTTTTGATAAATCAGCAGATTGTGAATTTAAATATGTCTTAATGCAATATGGAATGTTTTTGATTCCATTTACTAATGCATTTATATCAGTTCTCGGTTATTCTCTACATTATATCACAAATATTGTTCGCCTCGATAGAACTTGTGCAAAATTAACGGAACCTATCAACGAAATAATGCGAAAAGAATCGACAGTGAAAAATATAGAATTCACAGACGAATTATCATCTCCAGGATCTTCCACCAGGAGAAGAATAAATCCAGATTTCGAAAAGATAATCCCTTCTGAAAAAATAAAAAATACTGCTTTGACTATTTTGAAGGAAACTACTTTCAATCAACCATCTCAATATGATAAAATAACTGTCCTTAGTGTAATAGTCGAGTGGCTCGTTCCAATTTTAATAACTGCAATTTTACATTTAGGAGAATACCAAAGACTGACTCAAGGACGAAATGTGAAAAATGACGAGTGTATTTTTGCGACGAATTTCCCTTTCGATAATTGCTATTCCATAGTGAATCAAAATGAATCAAAATCTTTCTCATCGGGAAACATTTTTTATTCAACGCCATACCCTGTGGCTACTTTTAATTACATGGAAGCAGAAGATACGGATAGAGTTGTAAATTTAATTTCTGCAGAAGTTGATAACGTTGTTTCCAATGTTTACAAATTAGTTCAAACTGCTTTAGATGGAAATGAAAGGAAAAATTTCAGTCATTTCAATACTTCGGATTTGTGGAACATCACAAGATTCATGGAATTAAATACAACGAGTCCTGAAAATCAAAATAGAGATGAGTGGAAATTGTTTGAAGATTTAGAAAAAGCTGCGACTGAATCGAACTCGGAACCTGAAATTACTTTTGAACTAGAAACGAATTTAAAAACTAAAATAAATTACGAAAGTGCGGATGATCAAATTAATAAAAACGAAACAGATTACGAATCTCAGATTGTTAGCACTGAAACAAAAAAAACTATATCAAAAACTGAAATATATGCAGATCTTATTAAAAAAATACAAAATGGGTTTCAAAAGATAAAAGTAAAAGAAAAAAATCGTCTCAACAGACAAATTCAAAATGAATTTACAACTATGATTTCTCAAAGTGAACCACAATGTTCTAAAAATCAGTGTTTTATTTCAACAAGATTTTTAAAAATTCACCTATTAATTCTGCTATTTATGGTCTATTTTATTCCGATTTTAGCATCGACAATTTTAAATGTCTGTGCAACCTATAAATACAAACAAATCAAAGAGAAAGTCGAATCAAATTGTGTCACTCTGAAACTTTTAACGAACTTCGAAAAGGAGAAAGTGGAGATGGAAAATAAAAAAGATTCCGACAACGAAGATGTGGTTGAAGTAAAAAAAGTCGGGTGGCTTGTAGAAAATGAAGATTTCCAGAATTTCGAGGAAAACAAACAAACATCATCGACAGAGGTAGAAATTATCAAGGAAGAAGAAATATTTGCAAATATTTTAGAAAATCTCGGAAAAATTAAACACTTTTCGAAAATTTTCAAGATTAATTTAATTCTAGCAATTTTTTTGTGGACTCCACTTTTTTTGGAAGTATTGTCAAAAGTTTTTCTCTGTATGAATGTACCAAGCTGGTTGATGAACACTTCTTTTCTCGGAGCGACTGCTTTTGGAGTAGTGCGAAATTTTCTGAATATAAACATGATAAAGACTCTAAGAATCGTTGACAGGCCAAACAAAGACAATTCTGTGCACCCAAGTTCTTAAATTAATTTTATAATTCGTTAGGAAACTTTTCTTCTTCAAGGTGTGAAAAATGGTATATTTTTTGGCGTGAAAGTTGCAATGTATCATCACCGAGGAAAAAATGGAGTGTCAAGTGAATTTAAAATACAATTACAAATGATATAAATATACGGTTTCAATACTTTATAAGACTGTAGTAATTTCTTTTTATATATATATATATATATAGTAGTAGGCGGTACCATTTGGAGTCGTTCAAGAAATTCAAGATAAGGAAAGGCTGGGAACAAATGTAAATGAACTTACCGAAAAAAACCAGCCTGGAAGCAAAAAATTAATTCTGTACTCCTGGAAAAGACTGTTTGGTTGTCATTAAATCATTGGAAGATAATAATATGCGTAAATAATTGATGAGGAGTCTATCAAATCGCTGGATATCAATGATATCAATTATCAAAGATGTGCACGTCACGGATCATGAAGAAGCTACACCTAACCTCAAAAGTTGCGCGCGCATTCATTTTTATAATACGCATGCGTATTGTGATGGTTTTTTAAATTCAAAATTTTGACAATTCCGACATGTACATACCTATAATTAGCTATAATATTATAATTTATTCAGATCAGAGTGAAAGGCAAGTAATATATGCCCTTAAAATACTGATTAATACTTTTTCCTTATCTTATTTCAGAAATATGATTAAGTGTGTTGGAGCCAAGTTCTAATTTAAAAATTCGATTTTTAATTCGGTAGAAAGAAAAAGATGGATTCCTATAAAATATTTTATTCGCAAGACACAAATGTATATCCATTATTGACTGAATTATAAATAAAAAAAAAATACACCAAATGTTTAGATTTTATCAATTTATAAACTGGCAATCCTCTTTTTCAAATCCTCTAAAATTTCATCGCCGTGTTTCCAAGGAACGACATCAGCTTTGACTTGTTTCACCTCATCATTAGTTTCAGATTCAATGTGTTTTAATATATTTATGAGAGTATAGCCGAGTCTCGGAAATGCAACATCATTTTCAGAAAGGCGTAAAATAGGACAGTAATCATTCTTTCCATCACCAACGTATGCAACTTTACTAAAGGTTACTCCCTCCGAGGATCTTTTTGAAATATAATCTTCTAGAATTTGACCTTTGCACAAATTTTTGTTACTAAGTTTACAATGATCTTGAAATTCATACATTTCTATCTTGATCATTCCTGATTCTTTTTCTATAGTGGCAGGATTCGTAAAAACTTCTTTCACAATGTTGCTTAGACCCTTATGATTTAGCCACCATTCTATTAACTTAGAATTAGAATCACTTATTATAATTATTTCACAGTCGCGGGAATGCAATTCGCTTAAGAGAGTATCTACTCCAGGTACTGGTGGTATTCGGTTAATGGCAGATTCTATTTTTTCGACATCGATGGCATTTTTGTTAAGCAATTCGAAGATTTTCCCCATGTAATTGATCCAGTTATCTTTTTCATATAAATGCTTCACAGAATCTGGAATTTTGTGATTTGGCAGCAATTTTCGAACTATGATGTCGGAATTGTCATCGCAAATCGTGTGATCAAAGTCGAAAGCAACGAGAAGTGGTAGAGACATCTGCAAAAAAAATGTATTTATTATCATTTAATATCAATTAAATTGACTGTCTTCAACGTTCATATTCAAATTTCCTAAAACTTAATTTTATTTTAAACTTACAACACAATTATTTTCTTTTATTAAAAAATATGAAATGGTTAATCCAACGGAAATTTGTAAACTTAAATTTTAGTACATAAATTGACAAGATTGAGACAACTTGCTATAAATGCTATAGCATTAATTTATATATAAATTAATGCGAATTTGTCTAACATGTCAAACTGTAAAAATGAGGTTATGTGAACCGGATAATTTGCATAATTTGTATAAGAACGGCAAATAAATCATAAAAAATAAAGAATTCTTACCTTAGAAAAATGAATTTCCTCTTTAGCTTCTTGAAACACTGTGAATTGAGAAACAAACTGCCGATATTTATATATCTTTCTTTATCTCTAACAAACTACATATGGTATATTTATACATAAATTATTTTTCTTGGCTTCTAATCTAATATTTCTTCGACAATTCGTGGCCTGAATAATTACTGAAAACTTATTATGAAATCGGATACATATACAGACTTTATTTGATTTAAAATAGCAGTAATTACAAATCGATTAAATATTATTTTTCTCAATTGAAAAAATACCAGGGGCGGTTCACACGGGTTCACTAACGAAAAATATTAGCAGACGAATTTTTACCCTTGAGATATTTTTTTTATTTATTCTCCATAACTTTAAATATTCCTCTAAAAAATGTAAAGTTAAAATTGAATCTTGAATAATTGAACAACCTATAGCGTAGTTCAATTAAATAAGGTATTTCTTATTATAAATAAAAATGAGAGCTCTCAAATTAAATCGTCACTGGAATTGTTGTCGTTTTTGAATCAGTGCTGTCCACGGTCGTACATACAGGTCTAGAAACTCCCGTGGTGGGGGTACGCTCTTCATGTCATCACCTGTGCTTCTAAAATCTGCCACTATTTCCAATGGCGCTGCCAGTTATGGGTCCGTGGTCGCATCCGAACATAACCTCAATTTCCTTATAAGGGAATGGCTTGAGCACAATCGTGTACTTATCCCATGTCCTAATACTCTATCCTTTTCTATCACATTGTTCCATCTCTCTTGTCACGTGACCGCAAAAGAGATAGGGAAAGGTGATAGAAAAGGATAGAGTATTAGGACACGGGATAAGTACACGATTGTGCTCAGGCCAGAAATAAGGCAATTAAGGTTATGTTTGGATGCGACCGCGGACCCATAACTGGCAGCGCCATTAGAAATAGTGGAAGAATTCGGAAACTTTTGCGCTTCACTAACAG
>CAJFCP010000075.1:1560690-1591544 GCA_904066005.1 Synergus itoensis | reverse complement strand
CTCCAACGGTAAGCCGAAAATGATGCGCGCGCTGGCGCCCCGTTTGATAGACTGGAACGCCCTCTATAAATTTCAGTGCCGTAATGATTAAGATAGGAACTCTGCTCCAGAAATGTCAGATTCAGATCTAATTTTTATGAAAAAATCATTAATGAAATCAATCTTATTGGTCCTAAATTAAAAATAACACTTTTTTTATCAGAACTATAAGGATTTATATAACCTCTATAGTTATTTTAACTACATAATAAATGAGAAATTAAATATGTACTAGCATTTATTGATTCGGCGCTGAAACATATGATGATGATGATGATAAACCAACGAATCACAGAAGCCGTTTCATAAAGTATAAACGAATCCTCTCCTTTCTTATAAAATACCTTTCTCTCTTTAGAATAGAAGAGAGATCAAGTATTTCGAAATTTCGACGCTTGTTTCTTTAAGGTTGTTCGTTACTTTCTAATTGTTTTTTCCTTTGAAAAAGAAGTTGTATAATCTTTGTGTTCAATAATTTAAAAAAACTTAAACTCAATATTTATCCCAACTCAGTATTATGCGCAATAATAAAAAGTGATTCCTAGAAATTTTTTTCGCGCCATTTTGTGTTCTTTCAAGAATTACCAAGAATTTTCTTCAGTTTAGATTTTTAGAAGTGTGGTGGCGTCGTAACTGCGGCGTAGGCGTTTCGGCGTTTCATTGCACCAAAGTGCATTCCTGTTGATTTACTATTTTAGTTGTGAATGCATGTACACTGCAGTGACTTTACAGTGATTTAACCGCATTTTGTTGAACTTTCCGACCTATAGGTAATAACCTCCGGTAACTTTAACCTATAAGTAAATATAAACAGTGGAAATAATAGAAATGAAAGCGTGTTTTTCATAGTCAACCGTTATTTTTTCAAACAGAATGGCAGAATATTTTGAATTGTTTTAGATAGCAGTTAATGAGTTAATACAGTAGAAAAACGTGGGTGCTTTGTGTTAGTGATTCAAGGATCTGTCATTTTTTCGTGATAAAAAGATGATACGTAAACATCCTTTAAGGACCTACGAAAGAAAGAACAATGGCAAAGTCAATTTCTCCATATATCAAAAACCTACTCTCAATATTAACACCGTGGAAAAAAATGAGACGAAAAATAAAGAATTATTCGACGACTCACTCCAAGATCCTTTTGATTCGACTTTTGATCGCCTTCTAAGAGAAGTTAAGTAAGTAATAATTTCGTTTACTATAAATTTTTACTTTTATTTTATTCTATATTTAAAAAAAAAGATACTTTTCTAGCAATAAAACCAGGTTCAAAAATTTATTTGCATTTTCTATTGACACTTTCTTAAAAGTTTTTATCTTAACATTTTTTATTTTAAATTAAATATTTAATAGAGGGTTTCACCGTTCTTTATTATAACAAAATAATATTTTCAGAACAAATCCACTTCCATCACCGAAAAAAGGACTCTCCTACATCAGCTCAAGTTTGGAGAGCATTGACGATTCAGCTTCTCCAAAAATGTTGTCTCCAGACTCCGAACAAGGTTCTGTCTTCGATTTTAAGCAGGCGTCCCCGAAAAAGATGCCAAAGTTAAAAAAACAAGCCATCAAGCCTAAAAAGATTAAGAAAATGGCAAAGAACCCATCTAAATTAATAAAAGAACAAGCAGGAGTTGACGACAGTAAGAAAGTCAAAACAAAAAAATCCTCAAAAGTCAGTAAAAGACAGCCTGAACACAAACAAGTAAAGCGTCCAGTAAAGAGAAAAAGAAGAAAGATCAGCAGTTCTTCGGAGGATAGTTTAACTGATTTTGCGTTAGTTAAGACAAAAAGTATTCCAGTATCTATTTGTAAGAAAGATTCTTGTGTTCATAGCAATAGTGATTTAGCAGATTTCTCGTTTTCTCAAACTCCCGAGAGTATTAAATCTTTGTCTAATATTCCTAATGATAATGAATCTGAATCCACTAAGAAGGTTCAAAAGGCTACTTCCAACGTGGAGAAACTTGAAAGAAAAAGCAACATATTTTCTACTAAGAAAATATTACACTCTAAAGAAAGATTAAACTGTGAAGATGATTTAAATTCCAAGACTGATTCTGTGATAAGTTCGAAAATAAGAACACATTTAAGCTTGAAATCGTGCTCTGTTGTCTTAAAACGTTGTGATTGGATGTTAAAGTCAAAGTCTTGTTCAGTTAAAATTCTTCGTTTTAATAAAAAATCGGAAACAAAAGTCAAGATTTCGACTTCGGAAAAGAATCCCGAAAAAAAATCAAAATACAATGTTACGAAGAATATTTCTGTCCAAGAGACTGGTCTAAGACAATCTTCGATTCCAGGATCAGCTAATAGGACATCAAAATTAATTGAAAATATAGTTCTTAAGGATTGCTTTGTTAATTTAACTCGCATAAGATCTCCAAAAACTTCTTTTTCGGAAAATTTATTTAGTAGTACTCCCTTTGTGAAAAAAGCAAACAGGGATGTTTTATCGGAAAAATTTAGACTTATGACAATGGAGATGAGCAATATAGAAACGCCATCTAAATCTTCTCCAAAATTAGTGCCTGAAATGGAATCAAAGAAAGTCAGTAAACCTCTTCTGCAATTGGAAGACACTATTTCCGAAAATAATAACCATAAAGGCAATCACACTCCCAAACCTTCAGATTTTAACTCTGACATTTGGAACACTAGCTCCGATTATTCTGAAATCGACTGGACAACTGTTAGCTTGAGTGATTCTCAATGTGTAAAACCGCCTTCTATTCGAGAACAGCAAAAAACACCAGTACCAGCAAATGACATTAGCACTAATTTATCACCTATTGAAGATTTGGAACTAACTTCGAAGCCTTTTGATTTTGTAACCAAAAGGAATCTGAGGATTCCAGAATATGAAAAATCGGCCTCGATGTTTGATGACACGTGCAGTTTTGAAAAAGAATATATGTCAGGAAAATTAAAAATTGATCAGGATAGTTTAAAAATTTCGTCCTTGTGTTTTAATTCTGTGGTCGACTCATCAGTAATAAATCAAACTGAATTCAAGGGCCTAGAAGGTCAGACATCGACACAAGTGAAGAAACTCTCACCCATGACTGCAATTCCTACCAGCATCGTTCATTCTCTTACTTATGAAGACTCAGACAAAAGTTTCATTCTGGAAAGTGAAAAAAGCAAACTTATTCGATCGCTGGCGCTCGAGAAAAAATTGGCAGAAGGAAAAAGTCCGAAGAAGTGTCTCATTTTCGAAGAGAAACCAAAAATTTATCTTGGGGAAGATTCTAATAACAAAGAATCATTTGATGAGAAGTCTAGTAAATATTCTATTACGCAATCTTTTAAATCAGATTCTTTCTCTGAAGAATCTTTATTTGAAGAGAGCAACACTTCTAGTTCTGAGACGAAACTCCTTAGTACATTAAAATTAGATGATTCAACAAGCGGCTCTTCTAACAACTTAGAAAACTGTGAAATGAAGGAAGAAAGTCAAAAGATCCCTGAAATTGAGGAGCCAACTTTAGAGGCTGTAAACACTAGTGAAATGAAAAGAAAGGAGTCTATCGTCTCTCTGAATTGTTTGAAAGATCCGATTAAAGTAACTCATCAGAGAAAAAAGTACAAGAATTGGGGATTACAACTGACGGCGATTAGAGAAAACGATAGCAGAAGGTCTAGTATGAATGCAGCGGAAATTTCTCCCCAGGTCGAGGAAGGTAAGGTTGATCGAATTCCGGAAGATTCACCCTCTCTTTGTGATACAATTTCTCTGGCCAGTGATGTTTCCGCGAGTAATGGTAAGAAAGTGGAAATACCGGAACAACATTTATTTTTGAAACCAGGAAAGTCTTGGACGAGATCCTTGTCCATTTTAAATAACATTCACTCCAGAGACGATATGGATCGACTCTCTGTTGGGAAAGGAAAAAAATGGAGGAACAGTGTCATTAATATCCTCGATATGCAAAGTAAAGGTGATAAGAAAATTATCAATTTTATTTCAAATTAATTTATTTTTATCCCATTTGAAAATAATTCTCGTTTTACATTTTCTCATTTGAAAAACCATTTGAAAGCCTTCTAATTATGCAATTTTAAATTTAATTTAAATACGGATATCTAATTATTTTTGAGCAAAGTGTTTTCTATATTTTCTACATAGAATTTGGAGGCTATCAGCTTTTATCCAACGTCCTTAAAAATCTGCTATTTCTATAAAAACATTACAGAATTATTTATTCTATTTTCCTGCCATAAGAACTGTGAGATTTGCAAACATGTAATTAATTAAACTTCCAATATATTTTTTATATTTAAAAATTCGAAGAACAAAGTAAGCACTGAAATAAAAACAAAGAAAATTCTTAATTTTTTGACGTGAAAACTTTATACAAAACATTTTTTAGATTTATTTTTTACAATAAATATTTTTTAACTATTTACACTTGATTTTTAATTAAATTTTTGAGAAAAATATATACTTTTTATTAAAATGGAGAAAGAAGAAAAAAAGGAAATAGTTTAAATTACTTTGGTTATTTGAAAAAAATTGTAAATGGGTAGGTTTAACCTAAAAGATTATTAATAACTTCAATTTCATTTGTGATTTCAAATTTCGATTACAGGGATTGTACAAAGCTGCATGAGGCATCAAGATGGTTCGAAAACGCCTCAGAAATGCAGTGGGGCGCTGAATGGAAATTCCGATTATGAGTCACGAGTCGAAAGGTTAAGCACGCTCGGATCTATCAGTCCTAATAGATTCGTCAAGCGTATTTCAATTCGTGTTGTACCTGACGCCAAAAAGTTGGACGGAGTTGAAGATACTCAGTTTTTAGAAGCCTACGGAATTTCTTCAAGTCAAACTATTAAAACGCTTTCTCAACGATTTTCAACTTTGGAGGACAAACATTCTTTCATAGGTAAAGTAAATTTAAGGAATATTGATATATTTCTTTGTTCAAAAGAATTGTCATAAGTAATAAGCAGTATAATCCATAAGTAATGAGCAATATTTATTAGTGTCTCAAAAATAGAATACCAATTAGATTATTGCAATTATTTATCTTTGGCAGAACCCCAAGACGTTTTGGTTTACAACGCTCAGTTAGAGAACTCGGTTATCAAAGCTACAGATACGTCACCACTCGTAACTGCAAAAGACGTTGTTTTGGAAAGATGTCGTCAAGATGATTATCTGCCTTTTGACGAATGTTACCCAGAAAAGTAAGTAAACAAAAACCTTCAAAGTCGATTGATTACTTTTCGAGTTATCTAGTGGATTCTTAAACTGAGTTGTTCTTTTTATAGGTTTTTACAAAACTGTCGAAAAATTGGGGAAGGTGTATATGGAGAAGTTTTTCTCTATGACAACGGATCTGATAATTCTGTTATCAAGATTATTCCGATTGAAGGTAACATTAATGTGAATGGGGAACCACAGAAGAAATTCCACGAGATTCTTTCCGAGATTGTTATAGCCAAGTAAGTATTGATTTCAAATAGTATGAAAGTACAATGTATTCATGAAACTAGAAGAAATTTTCCTTTAGTTTAAATAGGGAATGGTCAACTTTATTTTTTAAAAAACTGATTCTTTTTTCAGAGAACTTAACGATCTGAGGTTTGGTGAGAAGTACAACACAGCTGGTTTTGTAGAAGTAAAGAGTATAAAATGCATTATAGGCAAGTATCCTTCGAAGTTAGTTGAACTCTGGAAGTCCTATGACGACGAAAAAAAATCTGAAAACGATTGTCCATCTATATTTGATGAAAACCAACTATATATATCTTTGGAACTTGGACATGGTGGACAGGACTTGGAGGCTTTCGTTTTCCAAAACGCCAGTGAATCTTACGCCGTTTTTATCCAGGTGTGTTTCCATTTTCGCTAATTTACTCTTTTTATATACTTTTCTTTTTTAGTTTGATTTTTATTCATGTAACACCTACTAAATTTGTAATATTTTATAATTAGACTGCTTTCGCTTTGGCCGTCGCGGAACAAAGTCTAGAATTTGAACACAGAGACTTGCATTGGGGAAATGTTTTAATATCCAAGACAAGAAAATCTAAAGTGTCTTATAAACTTGATGATAAGGAAATCAGTTTTCCTTCTAGTGGTGTAAAGGTAATATATTTTCCAAAAACCTTACAAAAATATTTTTTTAAAACTAAATTTATTATAATTAATCTTCTTATATTTACAGGTTGCCATTATTGACTTCACGCTTTCACGTATGTCATACCAAAACTGCTGCATTTTTAATGATTTGGCTTTAGACCCTGCATTATTTACCGCTGAAGGCGAATACCAATTCGAAATTTATCGATTGATGAAAGATAAAATAGAGTAAGCACTTGAATTATTTTTATTTCTACAGGTCTTTTATATTTACTTAAATTTTGTTTAATTTAGTACGAATTATTTTACCTTTTCTTTTTAATATATCATTTCGTTCCTCATTTTATTAATTGAACCTTTTGTTTTATTTCTTATTTTAGAAATAATTGGCAGAAGTTTGAACCCTTCACAAATGTGCTTTGGCTTCATTACACTTTGGATAAAATGATACATTTAGTCCGCTACAAGAAGAAAACTACGAAAAGTCACAAAGCAGCGATAGAACAATTAAAGGAGTTCAAGGATGAAATCTTAAACTACGAAAGTGCCTTTGATTTAGTGACGAAGTGTGATAAGTTTACGAGGCTCTACAACAATCTGAATTCCTCGGACCTTTCTACCTTTTAAGTACATAGATGTTGAAAATATGAATTAAGCATTGTAAATATTGTAAAACGATTCCGTGGATATATCTAGTTTTTATAAATGATAATTCCGGGCATCTCCCTATTCATATTCAAATTCATTTGTTTCTGTTAAAAAATTATATGATAAATGTTGCTATTAGAGCTTTGATTCTATAAAACAAATTATCAAATTGCTCAAAAACCACTTTTTGAATTATATAGGTGTGTTTTTACTACAGAGAATGAATAAACCTGTTTTAGAAAAAATTTTGTCATATTATTTTGTACATTTAATTTTTTAAACGTCTAGTCTAGTTATAAGTGCAAGCAATTTCATTCAGGTCTTCTTCCAAAGTAGACTCGTCAATTGTAATCCATCGCAAGATCTTCTTTCCAATTTCTGAATCTACCTGCTGTAAAATCAAGTCTACTTTTTCTTTTAGATTGAGAGGCAAAGAAGATTCGATTTCTTCGAGTGTTTTTGAAAACAATTTTTGCGATTCTTCATTACTGTCACATAAGCACTCTGGAGATATTTCTGGTTGACGTTCTAATAACTGTTTTCCTTCGAATGTTGAACATACGCAACACTCGCAGATATTTATGTACATTTCGTTTTGTAATGTGGAAGAGGAAGCTAAGGAATTCATAATTTGGTCCTCTATGCATTTGCAACAGACACATTCGAAAGGATGATCTTTGTTGATCTGAAAGATAATTAGTCTTCGATTATTATCGTTTCTAATCATATTAATTTTGAATTTATTTTTCAGAAATGCTTCACGTTTGGAAGCTTCACCGAGAGCTTCACAAATACTTTTTGCACCTTGGGTCTTCTTGGAACAATGGGAACAGGATCGACGTATTGAAAATTGACTTTAGGCTTCGCCATACCTTTAAAAACATTTTTTACAAAAGGAATTCTCAAAGGTTTGGGATAAGAATAAGAAGAAACATTGTAATATCTTTGCTTGTAATGATCAGCAGGAAAATGAGCAAAGTGTAATTCTTCGTCGACTTTACAAGGCTTCAAATCTAGATTTTCCTGCACTAATACTCCAGAAAGCAACATCCTTTCTACAACCTGATAAAAGAATTAAGGAAAGATTGAATATTGATCTAAGAAAAATAAATATGAGAGAAGAAGAAAGAAAATAATGCAAAAATAATGTCAGATTTGCCTTGGCTGTTGAATGAGCAATACGATTTCCAAAAAGTCGAAGATGCCTAATAGGAGAAGATTTCTTAATTGTATTCAAGATGTCAATTGCACCAGCATCATCAATTCGATTATGGGACAAATCCAGCATCCTGATTTTTGAAAATGGTAAGCAGAAACTCAAAATTCTAAATTAATCAAAATGATTCATTATTTGTGATTAGGAAATCAGATTTTTGAAAATATTAATTTTATTTGGAAATACCTGGCACCATTGTTAGTCACAATATTGTGTGATAACAAAAGACCTCTTAAATCAGGCTTTTCAGTAAACCAATTTGCAAATTGTTCAACTCCATAGTCTCCAATATTATTTTCGTTCAAATCCAGCAAGTGCAAAGTCTTGTTGTATTTTCCATCAATTAAGAGTAATTCGACATCGTGACATGAAAAGCCGTATTTTTGAAGATGCAACTCGACCAGTGTTTCATTGAACTGGATTATTTAACAATTTTTTTAATACTAAATATTAACGTTGTTTTATTTGATCATTTTTTTATTTAAATTCATATTACTCTGAGCATTGAACCAACGAGAGTTGCAAAGTGGCTCGAATCAAAATTGTACATAAATCCTGGATTTGGACGACTGATATCCAAAATTGTAAGAGTTTTAGAATATTGATCTTGATCAAATGTGAGAACCGTAGTGTAATAAACTAAACTTGAAATTGTTTGATCAACTTCTGCAACATCCAAGTGTTTCAAGTATGGATTTTTGGCCAAAAATAAAGCAATTTCTTTCGAGCTCTGTAAATTTTTACTCAGCTTTAGTAATTGAAAATTAAGAATGAAGAGAATGTTAAATAATTTTAAAACAATTATAAATTCTTAATAACTTCAACTCCGAATTTGTTTCCATTTAATCGCAACATTCTCAGTTTCAAACTTTCTGGTTCTCTACACAAATAATGAATTCCAAATTCTCTTAATTCATTGCTCTGTAAATTTAATTCCAATATTTCATGATTTTTCTGCAAAAGAATCAGCATTGTAAACAATATATTCTAAAATCAAACCAACCTACTGTTTAGATATTTAGAAAGTTTTAATCTTACTTTTAAATAATCAACAAGTATTGTGAAACTATTGCAATGAATTTCATTATAAGCGAGACAAAGAGATGCAACATCTCTATTGTTTTTTAAAAAATCGACAAGACTTTGCATGTCTAAATCCTGAAAACGTCTTCTACAATAAATAATAGTTTAATTTAATCATTATTAGCTACATTTTATGAAGATATTTTTTTTTAAGTTTTAACTAACCCGATTCTTGGGAAAAGATCATTTCCATTCAGAATGAGTTTTCTCTTCCGATCAAATCTCTTTTCACAAAAGCAGGCAAAGAACAAGTCATTCATTTTTATTCTGTTCTTCATATTTTGAAAATTTTTTGGAATATGAGGCAAAATTGCATAATTTCGATCGTTGTAAAAATACGGATCATTCGAAACTTTCCATTGCACTCTAAAATCTGTTTTTGGTTTTATTATCTCAACCTGTTCCCCTCTTGCTTTTCTATCATTCAAATTTTCTACACATTCTTCTGCAAGTAATTGTATTATTCAAAATTTTATTTTTTCCTCCCTCTAGTTGTATTGCAAAAAATAAATAACAAATCAAGCCATCGTAGTAATAATTAAATAATATTCAACTGACCAATTATTGGACAGTAAGCACAATCTTCTAGAAATAATCCACAAACATTTTTCTTCGCTTTTTTTCTGGCTTCGATTTCAAGTTTTGCAATTTTACACGCAATCTCCAAAATTGAGTTCTTTGATTCAGGAGTTTCTATTATTAAATTTCTATATATATCTAGTGTAACCTTTTCATTTTTAGCTTTTAGAATTTGCTCATAAACTAAATTTCTGACAACAGCCTCATCAATGAAATTATAAAGATCAGTATCAATTTTATTGTTTTCATTTTCGTTTTCTTCCATTTTAAAATGCAATCTATTTCTTCCTTCTTCCTTCTTAAAATTTAATTTTAAAATACATATAAGATAAATAAAAATATTGAATTTAAAGGGCATGCGTCTTGATCCTGTTCTTAATATCGATTAACAAGCGCAACGCCTTGTTTCCTTGACAACTTCAAAGTTTATAAAACCAAAAATTGTAAAAAAAATGCCTGGCAATGGCCAAAACAAAGACGACGAAGAAGAAATAATTCCTTTGGATGAAATGTTTGAAGGTAATATTAACAATTAAAAGATATTTCAAAACGTTCAAATTTTATTAATTATTTTTGATAAGTATAAATTTTCTAAAAGCTTATTGCCAAATGGATCCACTTTCGAACGCAATGAACGTAAAATTGCTTCCCCTTTCTCAAAGTGATAAATGGTTATTAAAGGCAGGAATTCTCGATATGAGAACATTAACAACAACCGACACAGGTTTATGTTTTTTTAAATTTCGAAAACGAGCAATTTCCTTTCATGAATATCTTTCTTATCTAGAAGATCTGGCAACAACCAAAAATCTGGATTTGGAAGCAATGAAATTCAAAATGCAAACAAGCAGGAAACCAATTCTCCTTCTAGAGGTGAAAAAAACAGATAAGAAAAAAATAAAATAAAAAGAACTCATTATTCAAAATCCTATGTACAGATTTTATTTCCAATATATTCATTTTTAAAAGATACTCTGATTTTTTACACGAACTTTTTTTTTTACAAATTAAAGAATTTTCTTACTATCCATCACAATTACTGGTTTCATTTACATGCTAAACGAATCAGTTTTTGTTCTTCTACATCGATTGTAAAAGAATGTATTTATTTAAATATAAATAAAATTTTAAATACTCTCCAAAAAGCGGGTTAATAAATTAAGTAACAAAATAGAATTATCATCAAAATTTTAGATTCTTTTCTCAGATTATCCAAAAAAAAAAAAAACAAAAAAAGCTCGAGAAAGAGGATCAACGTGTCCCCAAAATACTTTCTTAACTCTTCGTTTAGTTTGAAGGCGATTATTGAACCACATGAGATAACTCAGTAAATCTACAACAAACATTAATTTTAAAACAATTTCACTGAATTCATTCTCTTTGTGTGTTCTTGTTGTGGTTCCAAAAGTATAAAAAAATAAAGCTGCTAACAGACCTAAAGGAAAAAACAGCCCTTTACGAATGTCAGAGTAGATTCTTAGATGTTTTTCTAATGAGGAAGCTTGATTAGACGCCCTAGATCTTAACAAAATTTTCAAGGGTCTTAATTTTCTTTGCAGTACTTTCAATTATAAAACTACAGTTTATTCGATCGAAAAAACTTACGCGTTCCTCTGAATCCATTTAAAACCATCTCTAACATTTCCGATACTGACTCTACCCAGAAAACTTGCGATCAGTTGGTATTCTGGCATCGTTCTTCGACCGCAAGATTGCGTCGAAAGAGTTCGTTGATAATTTCTTTGTGGCAGGACTTTCTCCTCATTTTCTTCCAAAGAATCTGACTTCTCCTCTGATATTCTTCGACCCTCACATAAAACTTTTGTTGTCAAACACAAAAGCCACTGGAGAATCTATAGTACCAAAAAATGAATAATTTAATTTATAAAGTGCCACAAATGTATATTTGTTATTTAAATTCTCGTTTTAAATACTGAATTTTCAAACTCAAATTACCTCGTTACTTGAAGGAATTTTTCCCTCCTTTTGGAACCATGTATTCGGAGCCCAGAGGTATAGTTGCATTATCGTCGCTGCCATTTCTACACTCAGTCGCTATAAATAATTAAAAGTATACTAATGACTTAAAAATATTTAAAAAATTGTAATTGGTCGTAATAAAAAAACGTTTTCTTACTTTGTATAAACTGCGAGAAAGCATGTTCTTCACTAAAGCAGATACAACAGTTGGAACAGATTCTGGAAGAGGTGGTAAATCTTCTTCCGTATAGTTGTGATTTTTCAAACAAACGGTATTTTTTCCACCATAAAATGGATTTTGACCTCCGAAAATCTCGTAAGCGATAGTTCCTGCAGTCCAAAGATCTGATTTCGTGTAATTTATGTTTGTAAAAGGTCCTGGAATCGCTGTAACAACTTCGGGAGCCATTAAGGCAACATTTCCACCTTTGTCCATATCGTGAGAATTATAGGGAAGATATAATCCGTGATTCTTGTCTGCCAAGCAACAACCAAAATCTGTGATCACAAGTGACGGACAGTTGTCAGATTGTTCTGATAAATCCAGGAGAATGTTATCACTTTTCAAATCTCTGGGAAATAAGAACTCAGTTAAAAAAGATCTTCAAAATACTTTCTTAGCCAATATAATTTCAAACATACCTGTGAGCAACACCGTGAAAATTCATGTGAGCTATTCCTTCCAAAAGTTGTGCTAGAAGCAAAATTGACTCTCTGCTACTAATATTTCTTTCAGCTAAATAATGTTTCAAAGTCGTATCGTATCTGCAAATAAGAAAGTTAAAATTTAAGTTCTTGAAAAAAAAAAATAGATATTTGGTTAATTTTAAACTCTTTCTAACTTTCAATTTAAGCCTTCTTGTAAAATATAAAAATATACCTCTTCATGAGAAGAAAAAGGCTCATATTCCTTCCAGAACCCTCAGCATAAAGCCTAGCGGGCAAAGCATCAGGATACATTCGCAGAGATCCCGGTAAATAAGGAACTTTATCAGCGAAAACGTAATACATAGCGACGATATTAGGATGAGGAGGAAGCATTCGTGTGTTATCAGCCATCAATTTCTCCCAGTTAGCCAGTTCCTCGTTTTGGTAGTACTTTCTCGCTGGAACCGTTTCTCGGTACATTGCTCTCAAGATCGAAGTTGCGTTTGACTCGGCATCATAATTGAACATCATTTTAATCGCCAGGGGAAAGGTAGAAATTTTGCTCTTGTTATCGACGACGAGTTGATCGTTCTCCTCATCTTGGGTCCGAGTTTTAAGACGAGCTGCGTGAACTACAGCTGAACATCCTTTTGCAATTACTGGACCGATGACAAAGTCTTTCAGATTTGTTAATTGGTCTTCTACCAAGGTCGATTCATAATTTTGGTCGTTCTGAGGTTTGTTCCATTGTAATTTTGATACTGCTTCCTAAAATGTAAAAAAAAAATTCAATTGATTCATTGAAGTTTAATTTAAAAACGCGACAAGGTATATTTATTATTGAGATATATTATTAATTTATTACTTACCCTGATTTCCCAGCAGACGCCTTCTAGTTCATCCTCTTTTGTCAGGATTCCGGTTCCAGAAGCTAAAGAGACACCAACGAGAGCAAAAAATGGTCTTGAGTCTCCAAAAAGTAAACGACTTGCTGCTCGTCGTCGCAAATCTGCTGCTAGACTGTTGGTAACTCTTTTTAAGATATTATCGACGAATAAGCGTCGAGCTTGGGCCCCCAGAAAGCCAAGGTGCCTACCAGCAGCTGAAGAAATACCGGTACCCTGAGGCACATGGCCCTGGGATTTCCCTAGAAAAATAAATTGGCGCCAAGTGATTATTAATAATTTCTTTAAATTATCATATGTTAATTTTTATATTTTAATAATTTGAAATCTTATATTTCAATATTTTTATCTCAAATAATTGAAAATGTGACTGTAAACTAATTTAGAGTCTTATAAAAATATTATCATATCTTTAATTAATCATTAAATAATGTCTTATCTTAAAATCTCCAAAAACATATCAAAATTTATTTTTGAAGTACAAAACAACTAAATTTTTTACATTCTTCATTGAATAAAGAATATATCCTGCAATTTCAGTGATAATTAGAATCTTCATATCTTTTAGTCATCAATGAATTATTTTTGAACTTTTAATAATAGCGCTAATTACGTAATAATAAATTAACAGGAAAGCGTAGCTACAAGCCATTATTTCTTGCATTTTTATCATATAAAACAATTTTATAGCTACTTACAATATTGAGTTTAATGATAATGATCAGTAATGGATAAGGTTTTATTTTTTTATTAGATGTTATATATGTAACTACTCGTAATTACATATAAAACAATGTATTTAAAAATAGTCTTTTTTCCCAAACATCTAAATAATAAACTATTTATATTTTGGAGTAACATAATATATATAATTTATTTTATAAAAACTAACTTTATTTTCTAAAAACCCTACAAAACTATCAAAAACAAACGTTATAAGATTCAATTTTCCACAAAATGACGAAATTAAAAATGTAATTTTCTAAAACAAGCGTGTCGTCTTTTCCTATGCTCCGAAATGAAAATTTTAAAGAAAAACTAATCTCCAAGATCTCTAACTTTGAAATTAAATCCAGACTATACGAATCGATTTAGGATACATTTACTAATATCAAAGATATTATCTTTGCTAATATTTACAAGATTGTTATGGCGTTGCAAAAATAATAAAAGATCGTCGGTCGTGTGACCTTCTGAAACAGGAAAAAAAACTCACCTATTTGGGCGACGTGTATCTTGAGCTGACCTCTGGAGTAGCCGCTACTGTAGCTATTTTCGGGATTCCTGAAGGATCGAAGGGCAACCCGACCATGTTGTACAAGACGGTAGGCTGCTGTCCGAATCGACATCTCCTCCGGAGCAGAAACAGCCCAGCGGATTAGCCCCGGACCCAGAAACAGCGCCTTCGCCGAGGAAGGCAAATTTGCGAAAAGGATCTCAATTTTCGTTAACACTCTTAATCCCGTTTGTTGTCCTCAGATTTGTAAGCACTAAATTAAATACTTTTCCCAGGATCTCCCTCCACGTAATCGTAATTTACATTTTAAACATCAAAATATATCGTGACATCACTCTGACCATGAAACTTCGACTTGCTTCGACTGACTTCGACGCGTGCTGCGTGCTTCCAAATCCAAAACTCCAAAGATTTGAGTTGTGCTGACTGTTGATAAAGAAAATGAACTACCTTACCGAGGCCTTTTAAAATTTAAAAAATAATGTATTTCTTCTTACGTTGATTTATGATGAAATTGATCGTTCTTCAACAAAAATAATGAGCATACACTCACACCAAGATAATAAATATAAATCTGACGTAGCATCATGCCTTAATTATTTATAAAAAATAATGGAGAAATTAATTTAGTATTAGAAACAAAAAGATTTTATTTCAAATTTTCCCGCCGAAAAATTTACTAGGACAGTGCTCCCAAGCGAGCCACAGGTTCTGCCGCGCATGCGTCACGTTCGGCATCTAATTGGCTCCTATTCGCGCGAAGTTTAAACTTGTATAGTATTTTAAAATGCGCGCGAATAGCAACCAATCGGATGCCTAGCGCGACACATGCGCAGTAGAGTTCGGGGCCCGCGTTGGGAACGCTGTAGGGAAGTCTAGGGACATTTAAGAACACATGAAGTCATGAACATGGACCAACATGGACATGTCGTATGATGCTGGTCACGAATTAATACCTAACCTAAAAGATATTTCTGACGTTTCTGACATATGACAGTTTACTAGTTTAGTCAAAGATTACTAACAAAGATCTTTATTACTAATATCTTTTGTTTAGTTTTAGTAATTTAGTTGATTTAGTTCACCGATGGTTCACCGACGGTTGGCGACGATGGTTGTTGACTGGACAGTTATATAGCACTGAATTTTTATTTCTAGTCAAATTTTAGACTATCATTTCTAATTTTGATTTCAAGATTTATTCGCAGGGTTAAGCCAAAAAAAACGCTTAATGTTTCCACAAAATCGATTTCATCTCAGATCTCAGCGATCTCAGTCTCAGCACATTATTGACGCATCATGGAATATTCCATACTTTTTTTTATTCCGAGGGGGAAGGGGTATTTAATAATCTATATCCGCCTTTGAAATGCACAAAGGTTGACACAGAACACAGGAGGTGCGAATACGATTGAAGGTAATGACGGAATTGTACTAATAAAATAGAGGTTCTTAGGTGTCGCGATATGACATACATAGTATATGTACATTGTACAGTATACATAACAACAGCAGGAAATGTTGCTGACTTTCAACAGCTGATCTAAACGTTCCAGCTGATTCGTCCGGTGGCGAGGAAAGTTTCCCCACCATCTCTATGTGCTCTTTGCTCCGAAGTCGCCTCATAACACTTCACCTGTCGAGAACGTGGTGAAATCCAAATTGAACAAAGGATGGCGCCAACACTTAGCAAATTTGTCGACAAAAGAACTGCTGCTGGTGCTTTGACTGTCACAGCATTAATCTGGTTCTTAAAAAGAAGGAGCAAAAAACGAGTCGTCAAATCAAAGTATGTATTTCAAAAATGTTAGTTCGAATTCCTCTGGCATTTACCTTCATACGAAACTTGTCATTAAAATCCTTATTAAGCACTCGAGTGACACAATCGTTCTTGCACATAATCTACGTTTTTCTTTCTTATGAAATTCACCTCTAATTATTACTTTGCAGAAATGTATGGCCTGCCAACGACATCCACTATGTCATCAAAGAGGTGCGAAAAAATTTGTTTAAAAAGTAGATAAACATAATTTTTTTCTTGTTTGAACATTTATAAATTAGATTTTTTCATTTTTTAATTTGTAAGAAAATTTTAGAGTTTTTTTTCATTGTTATTTCCAAAAGAAAAATTATTTTCTGATGTTGTTTTTGAATTCCTTTTGTGATACAGGAAAAACCTAAAGGACCAAAGGCACACGTCAATGCTGCTTTCTTTAAACAATTGCGTCAATTACTTGCTATTGGAATTCCTGGCGTCTTCTCTGCGGAAGCTGCCTATGTTGTTCTCATCGCAGGTTCTCTGATCGCCAGATCCATGTGTGATTTATGGATGATCCAGGCTGGAACTCTAATCGAAACGTAAGAAAATGTTTCACTTTATCTTTTGTACATTTCTGTATTTATTTTAAATTACTTTAATTACCTTATAACATTGATCAAAACTGTTTAAAATTTATTCTAGTTCCATCGTCAATATGGATTCAAAATTATTCAGAAAACGGCTTCTCAGATTTTTAGCCGTTTTGCCAGTGGTGAGTTGAAGATCTTTTTCTTGAGAGATTCTTGTCTTTTTAATTGTTTCATAATTTAACAATAAGTTTTTAATTTATTTGTCTTTTATTCTTAACCACAAGACTTAAAATTTACATCCTTATCTGCGATCTCTTATTTAACATATATCTGCATATTTTATGTCTATCTGTGAATCAGTATTACGTAAAATCTTACTAACACCTAGGAAAAAAAGAATAAAAGTAGACTAATTTCTTTAAAATATGTAAAATAATCTTACATCATATGATAAGATATGAAAGTTATTCTATTTCCGATAAGAAATAATAATCACTATATATAGATTTCTCTACATAATTTATCATTGATTACTCTTAAAAAAAATTTTTAATTTTTTTTAATCTCAAGTACACAATTTTACAAACAAAGTTTCATCAGGTCATATATTTTCGAATTTTATCATTTTTTTAGGTTTCGGTGGTGAATAATGTATTAAAATACAGCATAGGGGAAGTTAAATTGAGATTAAGGACCAACCTTACTCGATATTTGCTGGATCAATATCTTAAGTAAGCTATCATTTTTAAAGTTTTAATCTCTTATTGTCAGCATATTGGGTTTAGTTGATTTTAGAAGCAATGAAATGTAATCGTTGAGAACTTACACAAACTGCTTAATAGATGTCTGCTGCTTAATGAAAGGTCGAAGGTGATTGCAATCGTCTTTTGGATTCCTATATTTGTTCTTCATGTTAATTTTGCTAACTCATTTACTGAAATTTGTAATTCTGATCAGACTATTTTTAATGCCAATTTTTTCTGATTCGTACCCAAATGTGTAGTTTAGATTTAAACATAGTCTTGATTTTTAATTTTTAATCTAGATTGTAGCAAAAATGTCTAATTTAAAAAAAAAACGTAGGTAATTATATGTAAATATTTATAATTCCGATTCTTCTAATTATGAAAATAGATTTGAAATTCTCACTTTAAATACTGATGTTAAGTAATGTTTTGTCTGTGATTTTCAGAGGATTTACATACTATAAAATGAGTAATTTAGATACAAGAATCGCAAATCCGGATCAATTACTCACCACAGATGTTGATAAATTTTGCGAAAGTTGTACTGATCTCTACAGTAATTTGGCCAAACCTTTGTTGGACATTGCTATTTATGTCTACAGATTAACAGCCACGCTCGGTGGACAGGTTAATATAATTTATAAAAATTACATATAAGAAAATATTTAACAATATATTCATTTATTATATGTATTAATATTAAATTATTTTTTTCTTACAGACGCCTTTCCTTATGCTTACATATTTAGTAGTGGCTGGTGGATTTTTGACGAATTTGAGAAAGCCAGTAGCACAATTAACTGTAAAAGAGCAACGACTTGAAGGAGAATATCGACACATTAATTCGCGACTCATTACGAATTCGGAAGAAATCGCCTTCTATCAAGGAAACTCAAGGGAAAAATTAACTCTTCTTGCTAGTTTCCACAAACTCGTACGAACAAATCATTCTTCTAAATAAATATAAATTAATTCTTCTTAAAAATTGGTACTAACGAATATAAATTTGCAGGTGACACATCTTCGAAAGTTCCTCGAGTTTAGAGTCGCAATTGGTGTAGTGGATAATTTCATTGGAAAATGTAAATATAATTATAAATATAAAATATCAATAATATATATAGATATTTTGACTATTTCCAAGTATTAATTAAATCATTTTTATTTTAGATGTGGCGTCGGTGGTAGGCTTTTACGCAGTTAGTATTCCATTCCTTCAAAAAGACCATCCGATTTTGTCCGGAACTCCTGACCATCGTTTCAAGCATTATTACACTTATGGTCGCATGTTAGTGAAACTAGCAGAAGCTATTGGCAGGTTAATCTTAGCAGGAAGAGAAATGACAAGATTGGCAGGATTTACAGCAAGAGTAACGGAAATCAGGAAAGTTTTGAATGAGTTAAATGCTGGTAAATATGAGAGAACGATGGTAGCTGATTTCAAATCGAGCTCAATCGGACATCCTGGTGATGGAAAGATTGTAGCTAAGGATAATATCATTTGCTTTGATCGAGTTCCTCTTGTGACTCCGAACGGAGATGTTCTCATTAAAGAATTGTCATTTGAGGTGAAATCTGGAATGAACGTTTTAGTATGCGGACCAAATGGTTGTGGCAAAAGTTCACTCTTCAGGGTTTTAGGAGAGGTAAATATTAGAATGAAATTTGAATTTTAATCTGAATTATGTCAATCATTTCTAATTTATATTCTTTCTCATTTTCTTTTAGCTTTGGCCTGTGTGGGGCGGCACAGTAACGAAACCACCCAGAGGAAAATTATTCTACATTCCACAAAGACCCTACATGACGCTAGGAACTTTGAGGGATCAAGTTATTTATCCTCATACGCGAGCTGAGATGATAAGAAGAGGCCATGCGAATGATGAAGATTTGCAAAAGTTTTTGGATTTGGTTCAGCTGGGTCATCTTATAGAAAGGGAAAATCAGTCAAATAGCCAAGGACAAGGTTGGGACACCGTCGCTGATTGGATGGATGTTCTGTCAGGAGGAGAAAAACAACGGATCGCGGTAATTAGATTTCTTTAAAAAAAATATGTTTATTTTTTCTTTTAGTGTTTATTTATTTAAAGTCCTGTGAAAAATTTAATGGAACTGTTTAATACGCAGATGGCGAGATTGTTCTATCACAGACCACAATTTGCAATTCTGGACGAGTGTACAAGTGCCGTGAGCGTTGACGTAGAAGATTCTATGTACTCATATTGTAAACAAGCAAACATCACTCTCTTTACTGTCTCGCATCGAAGGTCTCTTTGGAAGCATCATGAGGTAATTAAATATTTGACTTTTTATAGTGTATGGCATTTCTTGTGTGAATATACACGTGATTTTCTAATACTAATATTTCTTTACTAATTGGTATTTTTGTTTGATAATTGCAATTATCTTTTTATAGTATTATCTCCGAATGGATGGACGAGGAGATTACGAATTCAAGCCAATTGAATCGGACACACAAGAATTCGGTTCTTGAATATTTATATCCCTTGTATCAAGGGATAGAAAGAAAGGAGCGTTATACTTTATAACAAAGAGTCCAATTAAAATTGTATAAAAAAATGCTAGGTTGTGGACAAGGAACAAATTAACTTTGATTTAATCTCTTCGTTGTGATTATAGTATGCAAAGCCATAAAACTTTCTTTGCAATTTTTATACAAAATACGAATGGACATTCGTATGTCTTTAGCAATTAAGGTTGTTTTAAAGTAAATATTTTCACATAATCATACAGGAATTTTTTAAAATATTTTTTTAGAATGTAGAATTGTTTATTTTTTGCTTTTCAAGTTTTAATTGAAATTGAATTTAACATCAACTGCATAACAAGTACAGAAAATTATTAGTCATGATAGGGCTATTTTTAATAGTTAATTTCACTCGGAGCTTTTTGTATTTTATAAGTACCAGATAAATGATAAGTACGTATTACGCACACTTTGAATATTTTTATCGAAAAGTTTTTGTGGATTAAATACGATATCTATATTACAAACTTAACAGTGTAAATATAGCAGTTTTCCGATCTTCCATTAGAAATTTCAGTTTTGGTATCAAGTAATGAGCTCAGAAAGATTGAGATAATTCTAATACGTATCAGTGGATTGGTACACAATTTAAGAATTTTTCAAATCGATTTAAATATAGTGGTTGCAATTTTATACTGTCGCACTGAATCTTGTTATGTGTAGATCACATTATGTACATATTTTGCAACGAATTATTATGTATATGTACGGGGTTGCTGGACAATAAAAAAAAATTTACTATATTACAATGCAAAAGTAGGTACATAATGTAAAACTAATGTAAAATTTACATTGAAACATTAAAACACTAAATTATTTAAATCTAAAATTGTGGAATGACGCGAAATTTTTAAATTTAAACCTTGATATCTGATTGGTTGTTATTCTTATTATTATTGTTATTGTTGTCCATAATTTAGGTATTCTTGAGTGGGATAAAATCAAAAAAGTATATATCGATTTTAATATTTAAATGAATACATTTTTTTAATTAAACACAAGTTTCCACAAACACATGTTTAAAAATTATTTGAAAAAGAAACTACATACAATTCCGTTGATTAAATACAAATTAAATATCTACTTTGTTCATCGGAAAGCGGCCATTAATCACGCCCAGTATCATACGGATACTAGATAGGAATGCGAATTTTGCAAACATTCTATGATTGCCACCAATTGTAATTGATTGTAACGCTAAAATGTTGGCTGACACACATTCCCTTCTAGTATTTGCTTAACACTGGGTTTCCACCAAATCTAGTAACATAGTTAACTTTTGCCGACAACTGAATAGCGCAGTGTTCCCAATTCGTGCCCCTTACTCAACTGCGCATGCATCGTACTCGGCATCTGATTGGTTGCTATTCGCGCGCAGTTTAAAATTATTTATCATTTTAAATTACGCGCGAATAGCAACCAATCAGATGGCGAAGTACGATTCATGCGCAGTTGAGTAAGGGGCACGAATTGGGAACACTGGAATAGCGTCTCTCATTGGTCCCCCTATTAGGTCCCCAAATCCCCCAAATTGCACTCTCAGCAGCTCAATTTTTCATTCTCATCTCATCGGCTTGTTCGGCTTGTTCCTCCGTTGTGGGGCACGGGTGGTGGTCTCAAGTGTTCACCGTGTCGCGTAGAGACCTAGGGTTGCGACTAGTTACGACTTCCACTTCAATATTTCCAAAAGCTTAAAAACCTCTCATTCCTTTCAGTGCCTGCTAAAGTGCTAGTGTTAGAGTGTCAGTGTTTCTTGCCTACATCTCCTGGATATCGATTTCCAGTTGGTTTCTTGGAATAAAATTTCTCCGACCGCAGGTGCAGGTGCGTGGTGATTTTTTTCAAGGTTCCTGAAAAGACGGAGTCGCAATGAGCGACAATCCCGGGCGGAGCGGTGGTGGCGGCAGCGCTGGTGATGAAGAATTTTCGCCCTCGCCAATGACTTTCCGTCATGGATCCGCGTCGCCGACCCCAACATCGTCACCGGGGTGTGGCTGTGTTGTTCCTGCGGTGACGGAACCTGAAATCACCATCAGCATCACGCCAACGACAGGGGGACATTTTGACCTAATAGTGGATCGACATGAGACGATCGAAAATTTAAAGAAGATCATCTCCAAAAGGCTCAAGGTCTCCAAAGAGCGGATTTGTTTACTACACCGCGAAAGGTGAGTGTCTTTGTCTGCAGTTTAAGGAGTGACGAAGTAATCGAGCTCGGCAGCGCCCGAGAGCTAGACCCGGGCGTGGAGGGTGCGTGTTTTCTGTATTCAGGAGGTGGCCATGGTGTACATATGTGACTAATCTTTTTCTAAAAAATATGGTGATAAGAGAGATTATTGGTGTTAAGATGGATGAGTCGATTAGGGATGAGAAAACACCTTGGGATAAGGAGATTGCTTTTTCAGAGTCTGGAAGAGGTTAGGAATTGTGAGTAGGCCTGGTGATTGATGATTGCAGTTATCTATTTTCTGAACGTGTTCTGAATGCGTTCCCAGTTTGAGTAGCATTTTCAGTACTTTAAATTTCTGACGTAAATTTAAAACTCAAGTTTTTAATTTGAAGGACAGAGAAATTTTGGCTGTAATTTCAGATGTTCCAAATTTCAGGAGATTGTTTTACATTCTAGAGCGTTTTTCTAATGATTTGTGATTTGAATATTGGTGTTTTTTGAAGTTGAAATACTTTCTGTGGATTATTTTTGCAATCACACGTCTGGGAAAACCGACCCCTTTCGATTATAATGAAACTTCTTGTGGGTTTTTGAGAACATCTTTCAAATAATTTGTAAATGAAATTAAATCTTGTGTTGTTTTTCGGACTGTGAAAGATAGTTATATTATTTCATAGATTTGAGCTAGAATTTATTTTATAAAGTTGTGAATTTCAATCGTTTCAACATAAAGTGAAAAATCTAGACCTTGTTGCAACTGCGCTGAAAATAAAATTTGCTTAAAATATTCAAAACTTATAATTCAATAGCTTTTAAATCCGTGTGGAAGCATTTGAAATTTAAATTATGTTTAGATAAAGTTACGTGATTTAAAAAATACTTTTGACTTAAAAAATTAATCTTCAAAATCTATTTCTTCAGTTTCATTTCGTTGTCATGATTAAATAAATTAACATACACTATTTCATGAAAAATTTTGAATCAAGTTTCCCAACTTTGTAAAAAAGGATCTATTCAGGTTTTCTTCGACAGCAATTTGTTTCCCATTTCCTGACTTCTTCAAATATTTCTGCAATACGTGATTTTATTCACGTTGATAAGGAAATAGCAGCATTTTACCGAGAAGAGATCTAGTTCTGAAGCTAGGAATCTCGACAAATCAAAGACTGAAAACTTCTGAGAAAGGTTATTGCAAAAGGCCCGTTAGCCACTGGTTACACCACTGTGTGGGGACTACAACTACCTGTGATATCGATACCATACTCGTATAACAACCCGACAGAATTATTCCTGGTTCGTCGACATATGCGTGGCAACGTGGATGGGTATCTTTGTCTCTTAAAATTCCTTTTAAAAATGGCGTCTGCTCGCATTTACTATAAAACAAAGGTATCTTCCACGCTGGGATTTTAACTAAATAGTCACGATCCCTAAAAAATAATTATTTTCATTCGATAGCCGCTAGTTTTTTACTTCTTTAATCTGAAATTTACTTTTCCTTTTCTATTTATTAATTCGTATATAATTACCTTCTCTGTATTCCATAATTGATTTTCCTTCTAATTTTAACAGTATATAAGTAAATAGGAAAGAGAAATAATAAGGCATCTGCTATTTGTACACTTCCATCCGCAATTCTTGTACTAAAAATAGAACTTTCATTTCTAAATGGTTCAAGAATCTATTAATATTATCTTCATTTATCTTTATACCCTTTTAGTTATTGTTAGATAATCATTTATCACCAAACCTTCACAATATTTTTATCGCTCTTCTATTATTTCAAGAGAGATTACAAAAAATATAAAACGACTTTAAAATAAATATTAAAAAATATTTATTTCGGAATAAAACGCGTACTATTTGTTTCCAGAATTAGTTAAACACTCTCGCTTCTCTTTTACGAATGTTATCGCTTGTTGTAGGAGAAAAAAAGTATTGTTACGTAAAGCTAGAGTCTACCACCGACTCTGATTCTGCTCGCTTTAATTGCTTGAGAAACATTTATTTGTAAGAGAAAAATTCACTCATCCTGAAGACTGAAGAGCCTTCTATGTCTTTTATTTTCTTTAGACTCTCGACTCCCAAGTTTATTCATTATTGAAATAATTATTATCCATTTCTATAAAGCATTGTATATTTTTATGTGCAATCGTTTGATTACTTTTGTTATTTATTTATTTTATTTTTGTTGCAGGTATTTAAATCTAATTGAAAATTAAAATTATTTTTACTCCCAAAAATGAATTCGTCGTCCCTGAGACGCTCCCACAAGTCATTCCTGCTTGCGTTTCACATGCACGTGCGTAACTTCCTCCCGGACGTGAACTTTATCGCACGAATGCGAAGCTTTGTCCTTCGTTCCAAAACCGACGTGGGTAGGAGTCGCGGTGCATTTTCGACTTTCGACGTGGGATGTGTGTATTTGTGGGCGACATAAGGACCGACGTCGTAAACGAATCCTCCTTTGCTTTTAAGCGAGGAAGTACGACGGATAAGGTGGAGGAGGTGGTGAGCAACATACCACAGGAGTAGGTGGAAAAAGAAGGTGGACGTGAATGAAATGGAGTAGGCAGAATGACAGAATTATTCATAAAATTACATTAGCAAATTGGAATAATGGGTAGATGTTACTGTGGACTATCCCTTACACTCCTGGGCACTCTTCTGTCCCTTTTATCCATTCAAAAAGAAATCAGGGGGTCTCTTTCTTCAATCATTATACCTGGAAGGAAATCCTTTTACGATATCCGTCCTAGGTACCTGGACTAGGAAAAATATAAATAATCAGTATCTAAAGTCTAAACCTTATTCTTTTCTAAAGATTCATAATTAATAAATGACCAATAAATGATTATTTAATAATTAACACAGTTATTAATGAAATTGAACGGCAATTTTCGATATCGAATCTTAAGGGCGTTGGATCCAAATGTTAAGCTCAAAATCCTATTCTCCATTTTACTCAACGAAAATTATAGATAAATATTTTTTCGCTCTGCAGTACTAACCTTTTCTCAAATATAAGACTGCGTACAGAGCGAAAAAATATTTAGTTTCGATCCTTTTTGCATAAAACGAAGAATTCAAAATCTTACTTCAAAATTCAATATTGATTAATTCTTAAAAATTGACTAATTCTACGGGGGGAAAAAATTCCAATTTTAATATTTGTTGAGTAAAATGAAGAAATCGAGTTTTTAGATTGGAACTTGGCTCCAACATCCTTTAGAACATTTAATGAGTAAATCGTGGTCTTCATTCTGTCTTATTAAAACTCTGACTCTAAAATTGGAGAGTATCTAAATAGAGCCGAATTTGATTCGATAAAGAATCTCTGATCTCCCTCTCTTGATCCTCGAGGGATTTTTTCATGCTGGGAGTCTCGATAGTACGACTCGTAATTCCTGAGAAGGTCCCTGGCCCCCAGGCTTGGCTTGGCTCTTTCTTTGTGCCTGCCGGGCCAGTTTCAGGCGCAGGTACGCCGGACTCTGTGTGTTGACTCCGTGCTCATGTGTGTTGGATTGCCGTCAGAGGCGTATAGGTAGAAACGTTTTCGATTACGGCGGTTAGTAACAATGCAGAAGTATTGGTTCTTTTCTCGTAATTTGTGCGGTCCAGACACTCAGGTCCAGGTCCAGTCCGCAGACTCCGGTTGCCAACGAATGTCCGAGCGAATGTCTCGTGACTCTCATAAAAGTCACTCTACCTCCAGTCTATTTAGCTTCAAGCATTCATTTTTTTCATTCAGACCCTCTATTTCTAATTCCAATCGTCCTCTCAACAATTTAGACCATTTAGACATTGTTTTTTTATCATTTGGCTTTATTCTATTCTTGAACATTCAATAATAGTTTAAGATGTTCAGAGTTTGATGATACTATAGTTTGCAACATCTATGATAATTGAAAGTAAAAAAATTACCCTAATTTTGAAACTTGAAATTTCATTTTTATAAACGCTTCTATTTGACGACAAAAATTTATCAAAAAAGTCACACACCTCTAAGGCATGTCGATTCTAATTCCACCTCGAAGTTGCGGGTTGCAACTTGCAACTTTTTTATCAACGTTTCGTCGTCAAGTGAAACCGTTCCATGAAATAAAATTTCAACTAAAAATAATTTTCGTGAATTTTCCAAGTATTAGGGGTGGAATTAGGGATGTATGGAATATAATAAGCATTAGGGATTTGTGACTTTTTTTGAAAATGTTTATTGTATAACAGGTTGTGAATAACAATGATTTAACTTATTTAAAAGAAATTAATTTATTTAAGACTCTCAAAAGGCTCTTCAAGCTTTATCCCAAATTTCTTAGAACAATAGTTGAATAGTTAAATTCAATAGTTGAAATAATCCAAAAATGTTAAATTTTCATTTATCAAAAACGTTGCAAATTTCAGTACCACTGGTGTTCATACCCTTGTTAGGAAGGTTTGTCTTCGTGTTATTTTTTATTAATTTCTTTACGATTTGTTTAATTTGGATTTTTGAAAGCTTCGGACATTATTGAATACAATCCTTTAATTAAAACTAAACCCCTTTGAACTGGAAAGTAAATAAATAAACGAAGCTTTCAATTGAAGATCTAAAGTCTAAAGATGAATAGCTCAAGAAGGTTATTTTACATTTACTCCTTGCATCTGAAAAGTTTGTCCTCGTTCGAGTGGCCTTTTTAAAATGCTTTTTTCCGTGTATGACACAAGTCCGATTTCGATCGGATCGTATGCAGGAGGATACGAGATGCAAGGCCAACGTGTGTGGGTACATGAAGGTACATTTATACAATTGTGTTTATGTATAGACGTACCTAGACAGTCTACTTCTCGTAACCGAGCTCAAAATACCGAGAGAGTCTCGGCTTCTCCATAGCAGACTTCATCAGCGAGATGCTGCAAAACAGTGCTGTACTTATTCCCAAAGTCTCCCCCTTCAAAACTTTACTAAAAATATCAATATCCTGCTAATTCGAGGAATTATAATAGCCATGATAAAATTCAGTTCAATTCCTAAAGGTAAGAGATTTTTCTTACGATTTATGTGAATGTGAACTACTTCCCTATTACTCATACCTTACTGTAAAGGTATAAAGCGTAACCTTCTAAATCTATACCAAGTGGAGCAGAAATGTTATTCAGAGGAAAAAAACTTAAGCAACCTAATGAAATAGATTAGTGTATGAAAATAATTACTGGTGATTAATTATGGAATATCTGATTTGATGAAAAAGTTAGAAAAAATAGAAATAGAATAAGTAAAATTAGAAATAGAATTAGTCTTTAAATTATTAAATTTTATTCTCTATATTTGAAACACAGAACTTTTCTATTTTATTGGTTCAAATTGAATCCTGAAGGATCGAAGTGACTCTTTTTGTTTATCTTGCTCGATTGTTGGTTGAGACTCAGAAACATTTACGATTTTACGAGGGCAAGGCGAGCAAGGTGACTGCCTTGGTCTCAAAATCTAAACAGCGACAAGAACCATTAACTAACCATTTTTCGAACATATGCTACTCAAAAAAAGAAACTTGCTTCGATTGAAATTGAAATTATAGATTTTTTAATGTTGCTCATTTAGTGTATAATAATTAATACATATTATAATATGTATAATAATTAAATGACTTGAAGAGCATTTTCTAAGGCCTAAAACGAACTCTGGAAATCGGGAAATTGAAAGGCAGCCTTCTCGGGCGATCTTCGTCTTGACTCGTGAGACAGACAGACTTAAATTTCTCTCCAAACTCAGGTGAAGTGAATGGAGGTTAATTTCACCATAGCAGTTAGGCACACAGCAGACATAAAACGCGAGAATCACAAGTGTTCAAAGTAAATTATGTCTGTCCTTCGATTGCTGACTAAATGTAAAAACGTTATATATTTACACTTTTCCCCTGAGGCAGGGGATCATGGACTTTCATGCCCCGGCACTGGTCCGAGGTGCACGCGCTTCTGTGCCCGTAAAAATGTGCATACGCAGATGAAAATAGATGTACTCTAGACGTTTACACGACCACCTTGCACAGTGGCGTCGAATTTCTTTATTTTTATTTGCGTCTTTTTAATATTTTCCAACATAAAAATATCTGGGGTATAAATATAAATTCAGGAAATCTAGCGGACCGGGAAACCGGGAAAAACCCGGAAATTTCATTTAGAACCGGGCATTTTTTGTATTTTATCGAAAAATCAACTTTTTTACATTCTCTTCTTTTTATTCCATTTCTACTTCAAATTTTCTTTTATTGAAAAATTTTTTTCTTCCAGGGTGCACAGTCTTCCCCTTTTTTAGAGGAATTCCCCTTTTTTGAGAGTTTTCTCCTATTTTCGAAAATCTTTCCCCTTTTTCCCTTTTTTAATTAAAAATATTCTTTTCAGTCAATTTTCTAAATCTACACAAAATTATCTTAAAATAGAGATTTAACTTCTACACTTATCTCTTAATGCAATCTACGAATTTTATAAGTCTGTGTGAAATATAGATTTATAAAAACATTTTTTGGTTCACAACTTTGAGAAATATAAAAGTCAGTAAAATTAAATTAAAGGATATTTCTGTTTTCCAACATTGTGGGCCAAAAAAATGTTAACATACATATTTCGCTTAGATTCTTAAATACATACAAGTTACATTAGAAATTCAAGATAAAAAAAAAATAAAAAAATGTTTTTATAAATCTATATCTCACATAGACTTATAAAATTCGTAGATTGTATTAAGAAAATTAAGATTGTATTAAGACGTTAATCTCTATTTTAAGATAATAAAATTCTGTTCCTCTAGTCCACATTGTAAACAAAACAATAATTATTAATATGCTTTTTGTGTAGATTTAGAAAATTGACTAAGTAGAACATTATAATTATAAAGAGATGAATAAAAATATAAAATTTCCTTAAAAAATATTTTTTTCTTCTTTTCTACATGTAAAAATTATTGTTTAATCTCTCCCCTTTTTTATGAAAAAAATCACCCTATTTCCCCTTTTTTGAACTCATTTTACGCTGTGCACCCTGTTCTTCCAAAAATTACAAAAAGATCAATTAGTCGGAGGAAAGAAAATTTAACCAGGAATTCTCAGTTTCATTATTTGAAACATCTTTTCTCCTAATACAGATAACAGTTTTTTTCTTTTGTTAAAAAAATCTGCATTCAAGGAGGATTTAGACATCAAATACAAAGTATCATCTTCGTGATGTAACGAGACTCACGTGTATAGGTCATAGTGTCACGTATATCTTACGTAGATTGTTAATCTTCTCTCTGCAATAAATCGTCAAATTTGTTCGCAATATTGCAAGCAGTGATTATCACTTTGTGACTCGATTGGACTATCGATGTTGACCCTCGACTATTGTTTTCCTATTAGGTCATTGGCTCGTCGTAGGCGGGTTTATGTTTTCTTCTACATATGCATTAACTGAAAATAGAATGATTTCAATCTTTCTCTTGCAAAGTAGAATTCTAATATAAAAATTGAAAAATGATTTTCATCGTCTTTTTCATTCGACTGTGAACGCCTTTTTGCCTCGCTTTTTGCTATGTATACTTAAAAGCCTTTGTACTGAAAAAGTGTAGAAAATCACTAGCATTTCTAGTAGGGAATGATCTTCATCTCAGAATGTGTATTCTGTAATTCAATACTGTGCATTGTAATCCAACGTTTTGAGATTCCTTAGTCGGTTTCTGCACCTGGGGGACGAAATGCGTACCTGCGTGGTTGAATTTTATTTACGAGCACCTTTTCAAAACCCTATGGGGCCTATGGGATAAACCTTATGTGCACGTGTTGCAGCATGGTCATATCATCTGTAGTAGGGGACACGTTAGGTCAATGCATTTCTTCAGTGTACTTACTCAATAGCTCGCTCAATAGTCCCTGGAAAATGACTGAAAAGTTCTGAACGTTTGAATGAACGTATTTTTGTATTGATTGCATTTTAAATTAGAAACAGTGTTATTGATTCATTTGCACTGAAAATAATTCTGTATGAAAGAAACTTTTAATTGCTATTGTCATTTTTATTTAGAACAATATTTCCGAATAAAATAGAATTGGGAAAATATATTTCGTTCATTTGAACGTTCATACATATTAGGAAATTCGTTTTGAATTAATTTTCAGTTTTATACGTATAACGATATCCAATGTAGTTTAGATCTACAAATTAAGATGGTAAGAATTTACTCGGAGTAATTGATATATGGCGATAATAGGTAAATGTTTATCATTTCGAGAAATTCGGTTGTGCAGGCACATCAACGTTATTAGCATATGTAATTCATTTTTTCGTTACGAAATAGAATCTGGCTATGGGCGAGAGTATATACTTATAAACATAAGCGTGTGTCGAAATAATTCTGAATTCTGGATACTGCGTTCGATATCTCATCAATTTTAAATGCCTTTGAAGTATGTGAATAAAGTTGCGAACGTTCAAATGAACGAAATATTTTTTTCAAATTATATTTTATCCAGAAATATTGTGCCCACTAAAAATAACAATCAGGATTACAAGTTTATTTCATTTTTTATTATTTTCAATGTAAATGAATCAATATTTAAAAACTTTTTATAGTTACAAATACAATCAATACAAAAATTCGTTCA